>CAWUFW010016689.1:0-297179 GCA_963921515.1 Calotriton arnoldi | reverse complement strand
TGGGCATCTGGCACCCCCATGGCTAAGGGTGGTAGTAGTGGTAGGCATCCAGCCCCCCTGGGTAAGGGTGGTAGTAGTGGTGGGCATCTGGCACCCCCATGGCTAAGGGTGGTAGTAGTGGTAGGCATCCAGCCCCCTGGCTAAGGGTGGTAGTAGTGGTAGGCATCCAGCCCCCCTGGGTAGGGGTGGTAGTGGTGGTGCGCATCCAGGCCCCTGTGTGCATATGTGGCATTGGTGATGGGCATCCCGCCCCTATGGTGCTGCTGTTGCTGGTGTAAGTAAATTCTGCATCCCTCTGTGTGTGTGTGATGTGTCGTGTACGTGTTGTATGTTTTTGTGGTTGGTGTCTGACTTACCTTCTGCGCCGTACGCGTCCGTCCCTGTTCCGGTAGTAAATGTAGAATAATGGTAGGATCGGAACGAAGGGATTCATGGTTGGTTCGTCTCGTTCGTCTTTCTCGTTGCTTCGCCTCGTCCTCGTCGCTGGCGTGTTCGCCTCGTAGCCGTGGATCGTGTTGTGGCGCGAATCGGAGCTTATGTGCGCCTCTCCCGGAAGCTTTGACGTGCCAGACGTAGCGACGGGTTCGGCGCGTACGGAAAGCGCATCGTACTTGTCCGGCCGGACGGGGCTGCATTTTCTCTTCCGTGCGACTCGATTCCGCGTTTCCGGATTCGCCTCGGTCGGAGAACAGGACCTGGTTTGGGTGAGTACGACTCGGCCGGATTCTATGCTGTTGTGCGCATCGTACTTGCTCGTTCGGAATGATGTGCGGATCGGTCGGGAAACAGGCATTCGCATGGCTTTTTTCCCGACCGAATGGTATTGGGTGCGCCTCCGACCGAGATCGGAATTGGCCCCTTAGGGTTGATTTTTATAGATGTCTCCAGAGACTCTGGTTAAAATGATAATAGCAACCCTGGATTGCTGTGTGTGGATAATTTTTCAGTATAGCATTTATCATGGCTATTTCAAAATCAATAATTATTTTTGAAGGAAAATAATTATTGCTTTCTTCTTTTATTTTAGTGAGTATATCTATGTAGGTAGTTTGCTGTTTATTTGGTAATAGGGCATAGATGAATGGAATATTTGAATGTTGGTACAATCCATGCACTGTGTACAGCTGGTAAAATGGTTTTGGACAGACTTTGAAAGTTCCATCCATCATCCAGGTGTCACATTGCTGTAATTTAAGTAAATTGTTTGCAGTAGCAAACATAATTATTCTTTTATCTGGGCATTTGTTATCAAAAAATGTAAATGGTTCTTTACTGTGAGTAATGCTTAATTCTGGTGGAATAACTACTTCTGCAAATGTTTTAGGCGCAGGTATAGTACTTGTAGTTGCTTTTTTTTGTCTGGCAATAGTTCTTTTTAAAGAAGCTATGGACGGTAATTGTCCTGATGCATGTTGAGGTACTTTTAATAGTTGCTCTTTTAGTATTTGGCTAGTTTGTTTATCAGTACTAGTGCTTGCTTCTTTTATACTTTCAAGAGCATCTCTAACCTCAATCTCTGTTATGTTTGTGGGGTGATTATGTTCTTTTACAGAAAGAACAGTAGTTTCATGAGTAGTAGCTCTTCCATAGCATTTGTTAGAGTAGTATTTGCTACACTTCCAAAACACTTTAAGGCCAGTTTGTTTCTCCTGTGTATACACATACCCCATATAACATAATAGCATTTTATTTTTTTGTGACATTACAAATTCTGCACCTTCAGTCATGTTGTTTTGTTTTATGCTAGGGAAAATAAAAAAAATATTTTTAATATAATAAATACCACATGTTTATTAAATACAGTTACATTTCAGTGAATATACTTACAATGTTTAGTTTGATGTAAATAAAATTGTCCAGGAAATGATTTCAAGCTTTATTTTCTATTTTCTTGATGTGATTTCTGTCGGGAAGAGAAAACAAACATATTAATAATTTGATTATATTGTTTGTAGATGATAGGGATTTTAGGGGAAAAGGGTTATTTGGGTGGGTATTTAACGTTGTTTAATAATTGAAAATTATATACTTACTTTTTAATTGTATTTAGTTGGTTAGTGGTTGTAGAATTATTTTGGAAGCTTTTGCTGTTGGCTGCAGAGGAGATAGATAAAAAAGAAAATATATATTAGTGAATAACGTTTGAAAAATATTTTTAGGTAGGTTTGGCAAAAATAGAATATACTTACATTTATTGTTCTTTTATTGGTGAGGATTTTGAAAATAATTTTCTGGCTTTGTAGGATATCTGTAGAGGTGATATAAAAGTAGGGAATGAAAGAATAGTAAATTAGGTCTCAGAAATAATTATTGTTGAAGGGTAGTAGTATTGTTATATTTTAAATATAGGTTTACTTACTTAGTGCAGTTTTAAAGATTTCTCCAGTAATGAAAGTTTTCTTTCAGGAAACAGTCGGGCAGAGTTTCACCTTCTTCTTTTTTGTAGGTTAGAAGTGTAAAAGAGATGTATATATTTGATATTTATATAGTGTTTATTTAATTGGTTGCTTTCTGTTATTGGTGTAGTTTAAAATGTGAGTATTTTATTGGGTGAAGTTAATTGTTTTTATTGTTTTGGCTGTTTGTTTCCATATAAGGGAAATGCTAATTAAGAAACTGTTAGTAGAAAGTAAATATTTTTTCATTTTGTTGTTTGTAAATATTTTAAACATTGTTTTTAATGTGAAATGATGCAAGCATTATATATTTTACAGTTTATATTTTATTATTGTAATTGTTTGTTTAGAGAAAATATTTTGTTTTATATATTGATGTGTTTGCAAATTATTTTATTATGTTGTTTAAGTATTTTATATTGTTTTATAATGTGAATTTATATTTGGTGCTAAAGATATATTTAATTGAGCAGTTTTTCTATAGTCGATATTTATAAAAAGTCGATAATATTGATGTCTATATTTTGGTATTCGATATTTTTGTTATATTGTATGTTATTAAAATTTAAACGATATTTAATGTAACGATACTTTGAATTTCGATATTGTGGTGTACGATATTTTTAGATACGATATTGTGTACTCGATATTTTTGTATTTTTATAAATAAGTATTGGTAGTAGATATTATTGTAGTCGATATTATGACGCCGATATTTTGTATATTCGATATTTTTGTTGTCAATATTATGTCAGTGATCCCAGTGTCCCCACCGAGTAGTTACTCGGTGTAATCTCGCAAAGAAGCAGTTCCCACCTCCTCTTCTACATCAAATTCAAGCAAAACAGTAGGTGGTACAATAGTCAGTATAGAAATGTTTAAATTAGAAGTTTTGTTTTAAAATCAGGTTATCTTAAAATAATTGAGTTAAACATACGAGCGGCAATGAGGGAAATGGCAAAGCAAGTTTAGGCAGAGGCCAACAGCGTCCGCGCAGCGCCTCTTCTTTATGCATCAGGACTAGAGCGCGACCCTAACAAGATGGCGCCTCTCAGTGTCCCCAACCGAGTAGATACTCGGTGTAATCTCGCAAAGAAGCAGTTCCCACCTCCTCTTCAACATCAAATTCAAGCAAAACAGTAGGTGGTACAACCGTCAGTATAGAAATGTTAAAATTACAGGTTTTGTTTTAAAATAAGGTTATCTTTAAAAATACGAGTTAAACATACGAGGGTGTTACACTGCTTTCACTTTGTTAATTGTATGATGCTAGTAACAAATAAAAATCTGAACAGGAAGAGTGGCTGCACTTTCCACAGTAAGGGGAGAGAGACACATAAAAACAACTACTAACTGAGGTGTGAGATGTGGTTTATATGGTAGGCCACAATTTATGGTGTGCCAGCTAATCATATCTGGCCAATTTCAAGGGAGGGGTTTTTGGTTCTGTTGGTACCCATAACTTCACCTTAACTGTTTTGATTCATATGTGAATGCCTGGTAAGGAGAAGAAGCCATAGCTTACCCTTAGCAACGATTTTTTCAATCATTTCTTTATGATGTTTTCATACCATTTTGTTCTGTTCGCCCCCATTATGCATGGGCTTTGTAATGAGCAAAGGACAGTTATCACAGTGCCTGGCCTTAGGGCCAACCTCTCATGAGCCATACCTCTGCAGCACATAACCGTTGGCCATTGGCAGAGAAAATTGGCTGTAGTGTCCACCTCTACATGCGCCAGTGTAAAGATCTAGGAATGGGTATAATTTGCTGTGGCCTGGCCCTACACCCAAACTTCCACACATCAAGCTCTGACTTAACCCAACTGCCGACCAGGCTCTGAACCCAATTTTTTGCTCATCCAACTTTGGTTGCTCATTTCCTTTGGACATGAATAGCGATATTTGGTCAAAGTACAGTCACAGTACTGCAATCTAGGTTTCCCGGCCAACGTCCCATGCACCCAAAACCTGATGTGCTATTGAACAGGCATGCGTAAGTTTAGCCAATTTTTGTAGGCTGTGAGTACATGCCTTGCAGCAATCCCCAGGACTAGGGCCTTTAGCAATGCACAGCATGCTGTGGATGAAGCTCCAGGCTTGTGGCAAGGACCAGTGTATGACCATCTGGAACACTCCACCCCCCCCCTGGGGTCAAGGGTTGCTCCCGCCGCTCCCATGTACTCCCTCTCTCACTTTTTTTTAAGGACACAGGCATGAGTGCCTGGTATCTTGTAATGGCTGCTGCAGCAAAATATTTCAGTTGCTGCCAGCCACTTAGATCATTTGGATCCTTGAATTCTTTGAAGATCTGCAAATCCTGCTTTGGATTAAAGAAAAAATGCCCCATCCTCCAGTCAGTTTTGTTTAAGATCACAAAGAGAAAAATCTGGTCAAAGTCTGCATGATACAGCCTATGTTATGTCAGCTACCTGCAGAGGCTTGCAGATGGTTAAACAGCCAGCCTGCTCCCTACCCAGCTCATTGCAAACTCAGGAAATAGTAAACTATTTGGAGGATAGATTTTGAGAAAGTGTTGGAATAGGTGAATACGATGTCAGTGAATGCGATGATATGTGCAGGCCCGACAACCGCAATACCAATAAATGCAATGTCAACACATGCCATAACCTGTGACCGCATAACAATGTCAACGCCCAGAAATGCAATGTCGATGTATGCCACAATCCATGCCCGCACAACAGCATCGATACCAGCAGCAACAGTGTCAATGTATGCCATAATCCATGCACGCATAAGAATGTTGTTACCAGTAGAAACAATGTCAATGTACGCCATGATATAGGCATGCATAACTTTGTCAACATAAGTAAAGACAATGTCGATGTACGATATGACAACTGTACTCACAATGTTGAGAATGTCGGTAAAAATGATATCAATGACCACCATATTATTTTCAAAAATTCTAATGAACTTGTATCATTGCTGTCGGATTCACCCTAGGTGACCTCCCCATCAACCCCGAGTCAGAGATATGTGGTCATACAGGCCCTGCGACACCAACCCATGCCTATTGAGTGACAGGTCACAGGTGGGGTCTCACTTAGCCTAAAGACAAACGTGCACCCAGGTAAAACCCTGATCGATCCCGCAGATAGATAGTTGCACCAGAAACAGGTCAGAGGAAATTGGCCCCAATAAAACACACTTGGGCTAAGGCGAAGTCTCCCCTATCATTGAACGTCCTACCTGAGACAAGGAACTTCAAGTGTCTGCAAGATGTTATACGTGTAGGTTTTAATTTCACTGCTGTAAAATTCCTAAAATAACTGTAATATTCTAAGCCATTCCATTTTTAAGCAATGCTGACATAAGAAGAGAAAGACAACAGGGAATGGAAAGAGCGTGTTAAAGAAAAAATAAATTAAAGACATGAAGGTGTTAAGAGATGTGAAGAACATAAAGGAAAGAAGAGAGATACAGGTTAGTTAATGACGTTCAGCAAAGGTGAAAAATGTTCTGTGTGAGGGAAGCTTGTTTTGCTGCTTCTTTTTAAGTGATTTTTGGTTTGTGGAAGCTTGAACTGCCACCCTGCAGATCTTTGCTTATTTAAAGGAAACCTGCACAGCTGCCCAAGTTATATCTTGTGTTGTGAATTGTGCAATTCTACTCAATCTACTGTTGTGTGTGTGAAGTTTTGACTGCTGTCACCTTTGCTCTGCCAGTTATCTGTGAGGAAATCTGGCTCTCTTCTTGCCTGTAAAATTGAATTCTTTTACAGGTTATATGTTTATGAAATCCAGTAACAAAGATAATAGACACAGACAAGCTCTACTTTGAGACGTAAGGCAAGGATTTATTTATTTATTTATTTTATTAGTTTTATATAGCGCTGGCTAGACCCGTAGGTATCAGAGCGCTTTACATTCGGTTACACAATGTTACAGAAAATGATAACAATTACACATTACGTCAAAAAATAAGCAACACAATTGAAAGAGGGAAGAAAGGAGAGAGAAATAGGGAGGAGGGAGGGAAGGGGGAATTGTGAGGGGGGAAGATGAGGGAAAAGACGGCAGGAGAGACGAAGGGAAGTCTGCCCAAAGACCGACTGGGTAGCTGACGACCGAGGAAGGAGTCCACAGCCCATCTCCCCTTTAGCTAAGCAAGGTAGCTCCATCGGGCATTAGTCAAATGTCTAGGTCTCAAACTGACGAGGGAGAGTTCACGTAAGAAAGTCCAGTGGATAAACAGGGTGGGAACTGTGAGCAAGGACGGGTGAGGGCAGGAGACGATAATTGGAAAGAAGAGAAGAGTAGAGCGGTGGGGGGTAGGGTGAAGGGGGGGAGGGAGATAAGGTCAAGGAGAGATGCAGGAGAGTTTTCCCAAGGACCAGCTGGGTAGGTGATGGCCAAGGAGGGAATCCATACCCCATCTCCCCTTTAGCTCGCGAGGTAGCTCCACCGGGCATCAGTCAAAATGGCTGGGTCTCAGCAGTCGATGGAGAGTTTACAGCGTCAATGATTGAGGCGGCCATCTTAAGGTCAGGCAGGGAGGGATGGGTCCTTGATGTAAGAATTCAGAGGATCCCCACAATTTTCTATACTCCGGATGAAAGGGGGTGCAGACTAGGCAGGGGATCGTCATGATGAGCAGAGCCAGGGTCAGCATGTCTTTAGGGGGAGCGCGTGATGTCGAGTGATCTCCGCCCGAGGGAGAAACAGCCGCCATTTGCAGGACAGGTGGGGCGACTCACGAGTCTTGCTTGTTTTTATAGCGCGAGCCCCTGCATATAGCGTGTTGAGGGAAAAACCCCCGGCAGCGATTCAAAAATACTTCCTACTTCCTCAAATTTACCTATCTGGGCGGTTGCACGCTCGGGGAGAGCACAGCGCTGGGCTTGCTGCTGTAGGAGGTGCAGGTCTCTAACCAAGATCAGTGGGGTGCACGCTCTCCAATGTGCGCTGTATGTACTAGGGGCAGTCACCGCGGGCTATGTTCATTCCTCGCACATAGCTTCTGAATTAGGGGAACATGCCAAGTCGCGCCGCCAAAGTCTCGCGTTCGGGCATCCACCATGCACTGTAGTGTAGCGCTTCCCAGCCCGTCACTTTGAATCTTTGAATCGGATCTTTGAATCTAGAATCATAAACAAACAATTAAGGCCTTTCATGAAAGTTACACATTTTTGTAAATGGCCCTTTCTGTAGGGTGTACCACACACTTTTTGCCTTCCTCCCCCCTCTTTTGCTGAAAGCGTTTTTGTTGGCTTTAGGACTCTTAACACTTTACCGCTGTTAAACAGTGCTAAAGTGCTTGTGCTCTCCCCCTAAAACGTGGTAATATTGGCTTGTCCACAATTTGCATATTTAATTTACCAAGAAGTCCCTAGTAAAGTGCACTACATGTGCCCAGGGCCTGTAAATTAAATACTACTATTGGGCCTAGCACACTGGTTGTGCCACCCACTCAAGTAGCACTTTAAACATGTTTCAGGCCTGCCATTGCAAAGCCTGAGTGTGAAGTTTAAGCTGCCATGTCGGCCTGGCAAGCTAACCCTCTTGCCAGGCCCAAACCTTCCATTTTAATACATATATGTCACCCCTTAGGTAGGCCCTGGACATCCCAAGGACAGGGTGCAATGTATTTAAAAAAGTAGGACATGTACTTTTAAGTTTCACTTGTCCTTTGTAGTGAAAAACTCTTAAATTCGTTTTTCACTATGGCAAGGCCTATCTCTCTACCTTAGCATAACATTAGGATACTTTATTACATGTTATAAGAGTAATTTTCAATTGGGAAGAGATTTGACCCCCAAGTTTGGTGTCTCTGGAATCACAATTTAAAATCACAACTTATAGTGAAGTAGGATTTTAAATTGCAATTCTGAAAATGCCACTTTTGCTAAATTGGCATTTTCTTACTTTAGCCATTTGGTGCCTGCTGTCTGTCTCTGATCACATTTCTGGGGGGAGGGAGGGTTGACAGCTGGGCTTTATGCATTTCTCCTAGACAGCCACACACAATGAGAGTTTAGGTGTGACTTGATGGGCTATCCTGGGAGGATGGGTTGGAGGAGTTGGGCACAGACTCATACTTACACCTGAATGGGCTGTGTCCTGCCCCCACACAAAGGGCTGCATACCCTCCTGTAGTGAGGGTGGAGCCAGGGCACGAAGGGAGGACTTCTGTGCACTTCAAAGACCCTTCTTTGAAGTCTCCCCACCTTCAATGGCACCACTGGGTATAAGAACTGGACCTTAGACCCTACCACTTCAGGACACTTCTGTACTTGTGGATACTCTGCCAGGAAGAAGGACTTCTATGCTGCTGAAAGGACTGCCATTCGGCTGGACTGCTACTCTGAAGGAGCTGATGCCTTGCTGTGCTGAGATGCTGCCCCCTTGCCTGGGGAAGAAGAACTAGACCTCAAACAGATCTTGAACCCAGGACCCCAGAGTGACTCAAAGGGCTAGTTTGCTGGACTGCTGATCTGAGCCTCAGGGACATAACAGGCTTCCCACAGCTCCTGGACCCATCTTCAATCAGCTCATGACACCCAAGAGATGCCTCTCAGACCCTGGGCCCTTGAAAGTGTTTTTTGGCTCCTTAAATCAAAGTTTTGGGCTCTTCGCGAATGGGCCAGTTCACTCTAACTGTGCAGCTCGCACAAAGAATCAGCACAAGCATAACCAGCATCATACACTGGCATGAATCGCTGTCGCGAGTCTCCAGCCTGCCCATCCACAATGCCTCGCCTGCTCTTCACACCACACTGACCATCAGCAGTGATGCTCTCCTTGCTCCTGCTGATCTGCTTTCCTGCTTTCCTCTTGAAACAAAACTTGAGAGGGTCAATTTTCAGTGGGACTTATCTGGGACTGTATCCAACCAGTGCTCCATCGAGGTCGGCTTGAACTTTTGGATTTGACCTGGTCTAGTGCAACCAGATATCCCAGGTTGTTGCTCTTAAGCACTATTTTACTGCTTACACTTTTAAAATTCATAACTCCGGTTCTACTAATTGGCACTGAGGTCTTGTTTTGTTAATTGAATTAAGCTCTATTTGTCTAACCTGGTGTGGGATCTTTTTACGTGAGGTTTTCACTATTTTACTGTTGGAAGTGTTGCACGAATACTTTACACATTGCCTCTTAAGTTAAGTCTGACTTCTCTGTGCCAAGATACCAGTGGGTGAACACTGGTTAATTTGGAGTGTGTGTGTGACTTACCTTGACTAGGATTGTTGTTTCTGCTTGACCAGGGCTTTCACCCCAATCAACCAGGAACCCAAATTCTAACACATATGATGTATATTTAAAGCCTGCAGTTATATTCACAGGAACATCTGCCCATTGTGAAACATATAATGGCACATAATGTAATGAATCCCAAATGGGCACATTGCAGCTGCAAATAAATAATGCTTTTGGGATCTGTGGCAGACTCTGTGGTGCAGGATTATGTTATTGTTTCCTCTTCAGTGCAGTCTGTAAAACCTATGTATTGTTATACGTGATCCAGGGAATATATTCCTCTAAAATCAAGGCCACTGAAATTATGTAGCAAGTGTGGACCAAATTATGTGGCACGTTTACTAAATTATGTGCCATGAAAGTGCAAATTATAATACATTATGCAGCACATTTTGTGATAGTATCAATTCATTATTTTGTCATATTTTACACCTGTTAACACTGTCTGCACAAATGTTTCACCTCATGAGTACTGTTTATCAACAAAATACAGTACAGCAATGTGCAACTGATAGGTGAACAGTCAGCCTTTACAAAGTGCCTTCCACTGCACAGCAACACGTGTCACCACATCTGTGGTAACTTTTGACCTGGTTGAGCTAGAAACATTGTTTTGTTAAAATCTGAAAAATATGCAGCAGGTGATGGATTACTTGGCAAATGCGGCAAATCCATAATTATGTGAAAAACGCTGCAGCCGCAAAATTGCATAATTCTAATGGCCCTGTCTAAAATGCATAATTTGGCTTCATTTTTTGAAAAGAATCTGGTAGGGAATCACATCCTTTAAGTCCACTTGCAGATATTTAGCAAAGTAGCTCTATTTGTGTCAGATATGGAAATCAAAGTACATAGAGCTATATTGACTAGTTTAGAGTCACTCTTTTGCTGAAGGTGCTGCAGGCATCTGAATCCAAGTCTTAGGGCCTGGTGATCTAATTTGCGCATCACTGTTTATTCTCTGTTTGAGCATGTTTAGTTGTGCACAGCAAAATTCCCAATCCGTCACTGCCATCGGCTTCTCCAGGACCTCATTCCAACTCTCCAGTGCTTTATCTGTGGTCTTAGGCCTATCTATTTGTGCCCATCATAGAATTTAGTGATCAGGGTTTGTTGCGCAGAGTGTGGGGGTTTCCACCGAAAATTTAGGATAGAACTCTAGTGAGTCAGCTCTAATGCCATAGAATGTGAATGTCAGTAATGGTGTGTGCTGTTGTGTATGTGAGATGTGTGAGATATCGCTGAGTCCCGTTAATGTATGCGTCTCCCATGGTTTTTAACCCTGTTTTATCAAACAATCTCAATGTTGAGCCCTCCCTAATTACCGATATTGCGGTGTGAAAGCGCAGCGGGAGGTTCAGGGTATAGAAAGAGGTCTTACCGGCCGACCAGCATCAGCTAGGCCCTCACTGTGGAATGTACCGCGTTGATTTTGGATTGTGTCATACCCTCCGTTTTGTGTGGCAGTATAGCCTGGAGTGAGATGGGATCGGCATCGTCATGTTCCACTGCGATGTGTGGCACGTAATCATGCGGTGCATACCAATAAAGCACGAAATGGACTTCTACACACAGATAGTATAAGTGAAAGTCAGGTGCATTAAAGCCCCCACGAGAGTACGGCAATGTAAGTGCATGCCATCGGGCCCTAGGTTGTTTCCCAGCCCATCTCAGTGTTAGTAGATGTGCCCTAAGTGTTTTGAAAAAGTGTTCCAGCAGTACAATGGGAATGTTAATAAAAAGATATAGAAACTTGGATAGCACCACGATTCTGTCTGCCAATGACAGCGGCAGCCTAGACCACCTAGAGACCTGATTTTCTAGTTTGCATCTAATCACCAATTCTGGATCACTATTGATCCATATCCCCAGGTATTTAAATGAATCCGTGCTCCACACCAAAGGAAAATCTAGAGGGTACACCAGAGTACTGGGCATCAAAGGGAATATAACCAACTTTGACCAGTTGATGCTCAGACCGGAGTAGTGTTCAAAGCTGATATACTCCTGAATCATAGGCTACAAGTGCAAAGGAGGGTCTCCGACAAATAACCCCATATCGTCTGCGTATAGGGAGATGCTGAGAGGTCACAGACGAAATTGTAATGCAGAGGCAGCATGTTGCTGCCGGATCATGCAGGCTAGTGGCTCCAATGTTATTGCAAATAATAATGACGATAGAGGGCATCCCTATCGCGTACCTCTAGGTGTAGGAAATGCCCCAGAAGTTCTATCATTAATATGCACCCGGGCCACTGGATCTGTGTAGAGCAAGCAAATAAAGCGTAGGAAAGTTTCCAGAACCCCAAACGAGCCATTATAGTAAACATATAGCCCCATTCAATGGAATTAAAAGATTTGGCGGCATCCATTAGGACTGTTGCTGCCTGCAGGGAGGGGTTCAGCTGGGGCAATAATGCAAGAAGGGTGTTCAGATTATGTGAGATGGACCAGGCCGGTATGATCCCAGACTGTTCTGGCAACACAAGTCTAGGGAGCAATGGTTGGAGCTGAGACACCAGTATCTTTGCTCTGATTTTTACATCAATATTAATTAAGGACAACGGTCTGTACGACTCACAATACTCAGGCACTTTGTCAGGAATCGGCAGTGCCACAATGAGTGCCTCTCGTAGTGAAGGGGCAAAACCTGTTTATGGTATGCTTCCTCATACAGGTCATATAGATGTGGTGCCAGGAGGTCAGCGAATCCTTTACAGAACTCCCCAGTGAGACCATCCAGTCCCTGAGTTTTGCCAGTAGGGAGAGTGTATGGAGTCTTTAACCTCTTCAAGTGTAATAGGTTATGCTAAATATTCACGCTGCCCGGGGAATAGCCACACCAGGGCCACATCCTCCAGGTATTCTCCTATCTCACCCGCCATAGAAGTCTGAAGGGTACTATAGAGGCGGGCATAGAATTGCATGAAATCTGTAAAGATAGAGGGTGTGTCGTAATGTACAGTAGTTTCCGGGGTAAGGATCTTCACAATGTGTTCTTGGCCCCTAGGTGATTGCAGCTTTGCAGCCAAACTACTTCCCATGTCGAACATCCTCTCCATATGTTCTAGCCGTGTGTCTCTAGGATAAAAAGTGAAGTTCTTGTGTAGCTAATTCATTAAAAGTGGTAACATGCTCCCTATTGTCAGCTAGGGTGGCATGACTAGGGTTGATCTCATAATCGTGCTCTAGGGACCTCAATTTATCCTCAATATTTTGCAATTGTGTGTATGTATTGCCTTTAACACTCCTGCCTGTGTACTAATGCGTACACCTCTGATTGTGACTTTGAAGGCCTCCCATAGCATATCCTTCCCATTCACAAAACCACAATTTATTTCAAAGTATTCCACAATAGCTGAGCGAAGTCCATCCTGGAACACAGAATCCAGGAGTGCTGTCACTCGAAACCTCCATGTGAATCGGCTGGGGGTAAGGGTAGGAATTAAGATTACTAACTTCACTGGCTCATAGATAGCGTCTTAGGAAGATGTGTGATTTCCGCCGTCCAGTCACAAATCTTCCAGGATACAAACCAGTGGTCAAACCTGCAACATGACCCATGTACATAGGATGTGTATGTACCTTCCTGCCGCTTCAGGTGTCTAAGCCTCTGTTGTAGGGATTCTGCACATACACAGAGCTATGCACAGGATCATAGGACCTCGGAATATAGTGGTGAGCCAACCATAATCCGTAGCACCTAAAACCCCAACCCGACTAGCTGTAGCGTCTCATTAGCACCAATGCTACCAATGATTAGACAACCCAGAACACGGTATCTCTCTCTCAGGACTCGCAGTAGCAAGAACACCCTTTCATAACTCACTCATACCTGTCCACAACGCGCGTAAGAAGAGACACTGTATAGGTTAAAATGTTTATTTCAACAACGTGCTCTAAGATACAGTACACGTGCCAGTACTATCAGCATAATGCATAAGGATAATATAATCAGCATAGTTACAACTCCATAGAATACAAACGGGGAAAGCATTGCATAAAGCAGTGGATAGGGGGCTAAATGACCTTACCACCCTCCCCGTGCTAGTAGCTAGTTTATTATAAAAACAGAAGACCTCTGGGCTTGGACTAGCGAACCCCAATACCTCAAGATCTAGATGCAAGGTTTACATCATCAGACAAGCACAGCTCTTCTCTCTGGAAAGGTTTTTCTCCAAGTGTTCTAAACGTGAAAATCACAATATTAAAAGCACCCGAATTTCTCCATGGCAGCTGTACATAGTGTTATGTCTAAGTGCGAGGGACTGGCCAGATCTGCAAGAACAAGGGACGTTGTTTTTCGACCTTGTACATGTTGTGCAGACGTAGCCCAAAGGGAACAGGAGAAAAGGTGAAAGACAGAAATGCAGACAGTTCTAAAATAGCCGGGCTGAAGCAGAGGCTGGAAAAACAACGGCACAAAGTAACGTGCGCAAAAAGGCATCATGGCAGTCAGGCCTAGTCAACGTAGCAAGGCAGACCAGGAGGCCACAAACCACAAGACACCCTCCCCTGGGCAGTCCATCGGCCAAGACACAGGACGAAGACAGAGTTCAAATCGACCAAGCAGAACAGAGACGTCTATGGTGGAGCAGTCCCCATGAAGGACAACGAACGGGAGAGGAAGAGAAAAAAATTGTAGAGGCAAAGAAAAAAATCCCAGCTTAAAATGCCGCAGAGAGCGAAGGCCTTGCCAATCCAATAGAGTGTAAGTGCAGAAAAACGCCACACCTTCCAAGAGGACATCATTGGAATCGTCGAAAAAAAGCGACGCCATCCAGTCCAATAAATCAAAGTTGCAGGCATGGTCCTCGCAGGAGGGAGCAGCGAATAGCAATGCGGGACAACTTGCGTGGTACTCAATATAACTTCGTTGTAGGAGAGTCTGAGCAGCCGCCCAGATATCCCATTGTGCCAAAATCCCCAGTGCAGCCGCACGCGCCATATAGCCTGCAGCGAAACAGTCCCGTTCATGGGCCTCTAAGGGACCCACCAACCGAACAAAATCCGGAACAGACAAAGACGTATTGGAGAGGCAATAATCCATGGTCCACGAGAAAGGGCATCTGATGCAAGACATCACAGGTTGCACGCAAGTGAAATACGCAAAGCGAAAAGAAAGTGTATAGGACACACTCAGTGTCGCCAACGGCAGGACGCCGAAGCCAGCAAGGATGCGCTCACGGAGCATCTGGAGTCGACCTGGGTCGAGAAGGGCCCAAGGTGGTGCAGCCATTGCGCAGTAAACAGACCAACAGCAGTATACCAGCCGCTAAGGCGAGGATCAACGCAAAGCCACCAAAGACGCTGGAAAAGATGGAATGAATAAAAGCCGGTATTACACCAAAAATAGTTTGAAAAGAGGTCACAAGGCCAGAGCCCACAACTTTAAAAAAGTGCACCAGACCGTCAGTGCGTGACGCATTAAAAACACAGTGAATCAGTTCACCGAAATGTTGTGGGAGGTTAGTGTTCAAAAGGGCCTGTATTTCACTGTGGGTACTTGCCACCTGGAGAATGAACGTCTCCCGGGCAGATGTGAGCATAACCTCCTGGTTCAAGAATAGTGCCTTTATTCTGCTCAATTTATTGAAATCCGCCTTCAGAGTAGGAATGGAAGGACAAACAGAACTATCTATGATGTCGTGCGGGGGAGGAAAAAGCACATTTTTGCAGCAGACAACCCAGTGGGAAACTGTAACAATATAGGGTATGCCGGCCAGCATGCCACAGCAGTCTTGGTTATTCAAAAGCAGATAGCTACCATTGGCAAGCACAGTGAAAGTAGGAGAAATAGCAGGAGCAGGAATGCCCTTTAACACGCAAGCAAGATTCGGAGCCGAAACGTTACAAGCTCCGTGCAATTTAATGTGTTTGCAAATAAGGGAATGACCCACAGTTGAATCGCATGACCCCCCCGTGAGAAAAACTTCCTTTCCGTCTCTAAGGCATTTAAACATGAAAGGCAGGGACCAAAGTTCATGCAGGAAGGCACTGCCCAAGGGCTGGAAACGGCCCACAGGATAATGCTTCATGCACGAACTAAACTCAAACAAAGAAAAAGGCAAGGCGGTAACCCCATGAACTAGCCACACTGCAGAATCCAATTCCTCCACAGAGAAAGGTAAGGGCTCTATTTTCTCGATATGTAACAGAGTGTATGCTGCGTCCTTCATGGACATGAACTGCTGTTTGTCAGTTAAATTAAAAGGCAGAAATAATGCAGAGGTGTTCAAAAAATGCCAAAGAACTTTACCCAACTTAAGTGTTTGCAAAGTCCAGGCAAACTGCATAACTGAACGCAATTGATTCTGCCCATGATATAACACTGAAACATCATCTTGTACAATATCAACAACAGAGGACACAATATTCTCTAACGTGTAAATGCGGGAAGACAGGGTATTAATACTATTGTCAACAACAGCAAGCACCTTTTCCAAATTTGCTTGATCTATTTCCCGTAGACGGGAAGCAGCTTCAATTTGCGACAGCTTCCAGAGTTCATTATAAGTTTCATAAATGAACCTCTTAGGTCGTGGACCACGAAGCCCCAAAATAAAGTCGGACAGATCAATGTTGCCTGATAGGAGGGATAAATGTTGTTTAACAGAATCTAGGGACAAGTGCTGCAACCACTGTTTACATAATTTACCAACAGAATATGTTGTTACAGTACGAGAGTCAGAAAACCTTGGATCCGGCCTATCCTGTTTGTAACCAGGAACTGAGTCATGAAAACGCAGTTGGCAGGCATTAGACGCTATGGGCCAAGCCAACCAGGGTGACTGAACAAGCGTAGAGACATTAAACGAATTGTTTTGAAACAGAGCTTGCACATTGGTAAGGGACATATTGAAATGCAAGCTCCCGTTGGGAGTGGAAGACAATGCAGGAATGGAAGGGGCATTCAATTGTTTGGAAGTAGCCAACCCCCAACACGTAGTTTGATAGATGGTATTATTCAGAAATAAAATTTGGGCCGGGATAAGGCAAGCACGGTGCAAGGCTTCTGTGCCCTGCACCTGCCATGGTTTGGAGCCCCAAATTGATTTCAAGTCAACAGTGTCCTTCCAGTATTCATAACCACCCACAGCTAATGCGCTTAAAAAGGAACCTGAATATAGCAATTTGGTGTGGGTCAACATGATTTTCTGAGTGGATGAAGTGTTTAATTTAAAATAATAGGACCCAGGGTTCGATCTATCAAAGTCTGTAAAGTAAGTAAATTAATTTCTAAGAGTTTAGGAGCTACCTGGCAAAGGGGTTGGACAATGCTCCCATTGGGTGTAGTTAAAAGGACCACGCAGTGCACTTGGTTTATGGACAAAGTGGTTGTCCCAATGCTGGTAACAATACAAATCAGCATAACTTGCAGAATTCATGTACAAATCCTCAGCATTAAAAGCAGCATAATATTTCAATTCAGGAAATAATGCTTCAACTGCATGCACATCCCAATCGTCAGAATGAATATTACTTTTTACGACATCACCCATTGAAACACGAAGGACGTTTGGTACATTAATAATTTTGGTTGGTCCATGAATTTGGAAGTTTACCGCATCCCAAACGATGCCATCAGCGACTGGAAAAGCTGAAATGTTCACAAATATGTGGTTTCGCTTCATGATGTGAGATGAAGAATGTGGAGCCAAAGTTCCAGCGACACAGTTCACTGCAGAGCGTTCTGGTAAATAGTAACCATTGATGAGTAGAAAAAACACTGTGACAAAGCCAATGGACATGAACAAAAAAATCAGGAATAGCACCAACCAGATGTATGTCCGGGGGTAATCAAAAAATTGTCTCTGAACCAGGATACAAGAATGCTGAATTTGGACGGGACAAGTGATGAGGTGGAATCCGAGTCAAAGGAATAACATTTTGGGCTCAGTGGCGTTGTTGGCAGGTGTGCCACCGACTCGTTAGCGGGATAGGTATACTCAGACTCGTCGTTGCAGGGGGAGTCCGGGTAGTCGAGTTAGCGATCAGGCAAATCTACCATCTCGATTGCAACATCAGTGACCGTTCGGGCAGGAGGGCCACGAACATTCGTCCGGGAAATGACAGGACAAGAGACCGCTGGTGTAACACTATTCCGGATCGGCCAGATGTTGTTGCTTGACATTTTCCACTGAGATGTATCTGTTCTCTTTGCGACCAGGAAGCGGTGGTAAGATGACTGTACGAGTTCTCTTCAAACCCAGGACTGGAACTGGTGCACGATAAGAGGGGCCGAATTCTTTTTTGTTCTCCACCTTCTCTCGAACCAGATCTCCAATCTTCAGAAGCCATCCGGCAACCGGAATCTGCAGCGCAGTGTCTGTGGCTGAAGGTAAATGTGCGATAGCAAGTTTGTCTCGGGCTTCTTGTAAGTCCTGTAACATAGTAGAATGGTTATCTACATCAAAGATGGCGGATTGCGCCGCCATGTCTAGACCATCAAGGTCGGGCACAAACATTTGTATGCCAAAGAGCATTTCGTATGGGGTCCGCCCACCCAGAGGTCTTCTAGGGAGATTATTAAGTGCACTTTGTATGGTATACAAGTGGGCCAGCCAGTTCCTGCCAGTACCTAAGACTCTAGCTGTCAAGGATTGCTTTAAGTCACGGTTCATTCGTTCAACAATCGAGTTGCCCTCAGGCCGATACGGAGACAAAAATTTCACCCGCACCCCCAGTGAACCCATAGCGTCCTTGTAAGCCTTAGAGGCAAACGCTGGACCTTGGTCAGAATGGAAGGTGCCACAGGCGAAAATTCCCACAAAGACACGCAAATCCCTTATGACATTTCGAGCGTCAGCACTTCGTTGTGGCCAAACCCAGATGAAACGTGTGCACGAATCCACTGCCACTAAGCTATATTTATAGGCAGTGTCTGAAGAAAATGGACCGCAGTGATCCAGGTAAACACACCCGAAGGGTCTGTTAGAAATGCAGAGCTGGGTCTGTGGTGGCCGTGTAACCGTGGAAGGCTTAATCTGCTGACAAACGTCACAAGAAAGCACATAAGTACGGGTTTCTTTGTATAACCCACGCCACCAGTATCGTTGCTGCAATATGGAAACAGTCGCAGACACTCCAGCATGAGCCGAAGCCATGCCTTCGTGTGCTGCCGTTATCAAGGAAATTCTGCGGTCCGCGTTGGGAATCAGCCGATCACCAACGTTGGGTATTTTTACATAAGGAGCCTGTTCGGGACCTAACTGATAAGAATATTTGGAAGGAAAACCCCTAGGGTAATTAGCACCTTCCTTTGTTGCAGCAATAGCTGCTAAAATATCAGTATCAATTTTAGACATGGATCTGGAAACCGCTGCGACTGAGCACGTGACTACTGCTGATTTGGCAGCTTCATCTGCCAAACCGTTACCGACAGCGTGTGCGCCCACACGCTGGTGGCCAAGGGTGTGAACCACCTGTGTGAGGGGCAGACGTTGTTGCAAATCTGCCACTCGAACCCAAAGCATGTTATGCTTAATTGTGCTACCTTTAGCGTCTCTGTAGTCGTTTTGCGACCAAAAGAACAGATTGTCATTGTAAGACTGAACACAGTAGTAAGAATCGCATACAACTAGAGTTGTCACATCCGGATTAGCGAACTCAAGTGCAAGCACCAATGCGCGCAATTCGGCCAATTGTGCAGTACTGTCTCCGAGTGCCTGAGTGTGCACCACAGTAGATTTGAACTTACCGTTCACAAAGGTACCTGCAACAATAGCACATGCGGCTGAATAAGCATGCTTGGAACCCGTGGCCGGTTGTGCCGAACCATCGGTATAGATAATACGTTCGTATTCATCAAGCGGTAGCAAGGACAGAGGAGGAGGATGAACGAATTCATACTGTAAAAACTCCTGAGTCTGAAGAGAAGAATCAAAAATAAAAGTGACATCCGGAGAGGTCAAAGATGTTGCTCATTGAATCCAACGGGGGTGCAAAGCTTTAGAGTTCGGAACACTTGCCTTTGTCACTGCCTCCAGGGCAGGATATGGTGTTACCACCAGAATGCGTTTTCCCTGTGCCAGTGCGCGTTCCTTTGGAATCGCCATTTGCACTGCAGTCAGAACTTTCTCCACAGACGAAAAACGCATTTCTGCGGAAGTGTAAAGATGTGACTTGTATGCGATGGGTACTGTGTCACCTTCGTTAAAGGTTAAGTACGTGAAACCCACTGCCCCTGGAATTATTCAAATCACCAGGTTTGTGCGGTTATCACGAGTCAACAAGAATTTAGACTCAAGAAGGTCTGTCTGCAAAGATTGCAGAATGAAGGTATGCTCCGGAAGCCAGCATGACTTCGAAAAGTTAGGTTGTATCAAGGCATACAGTGGCTTGATACGCTGGGCATATTCGGGAATGTAAGTACGCCCAAAGTTCAGAAAACCCAGTAACGACTGAAGTTTCTTCAGAGTAGTAGGAGGGCACAAAAGTGCACATTTCTCTAGGAAATGGGGGGCTAAGCCCTTACCTTCATTGTTGAGCTCATAGCCCAAAAACAAAACGGTAAATTCAGCAATGTGAGATTTGGCAAAGTTAAACTTGTAACCTAAACCGCAAATTCTAGAATAATGCGGTCCACTCGGGAAAGATGCGGGAATAATTTGTCGTCTGTCAAATAAATGTCATCGACGTACGAACATGCATCTGGGTCTATGCAGTCTAACAAAGAGACAACACGGGCAGCGAATACGCCTGGACTGTTCTTGTAGCCCATAGGTAAACGCCGGAATTTGAATAATTTACCACCGGAGGTGAAAGCGCTCCATTGGCTACTCTCCGGGGCTAAGTTGTGCGTGTAGAATCCATTGGATAGGTCAAGTGTAGTTTTATATTTCTTATGAACAAGACTGTCTACAAGCGCAGAACTGTGTGTATTTTGCACCGCAAAGGTCCGACAATGAGAGTTCAAATGTCGGTAATCCAAAACCAAGCGGTACGATCCATCGGGTTTAGAAACCGCGAATAGGGGATTATTCATCGGTGACACGCATGTTTCAATCACTCCCTGATATTCTAACTGAGTCAGAATTTCGGAAACGGGACCTTTAGCTTCCCGTTTGATGGGATATTGGGGTTGTGGCTGTGGCAGCAACCGCAAAGGTATTTCATGGGGGGGGAGAATCCTCATCCCAGCCCACGTGGTTGCGGTATAACGCTGGAGCCAGGGACACAGCCCACTCAGCTGCAAGAGCCTCTGCTTTGTCCTTTGGGACATGACGAGAAAAGCTTGGAAGGATTACCTCCTCCCCTTTACGCGCAGCAAATACGAATGGGGGCGGCCAATCCGCCTCTGCTAACAAAATGTCGTACGAAGAGGTCAGATTTTCCCAAAAAATCCCTTTTATAACACGCTGTATATCACCTTCGATTTGAATTACAATATTATATAGTCTGTCAGGGGGAGCCACTCTGGTGTCTGCTGTCTCGACAGTAATGAATGTTTCAGTTGCTGTCGCCTCCACATGAGGACGTAGCGCCTCCCGCACTATGGTAACTTCCGCTGCGCTGTCTAGGAGGGTCACTGCCCACGTCCAATTCAGGAGTCTCGTTCTCACCGTCTGTGGCATATCTCGCTGTTACAGCGGCAACTTTCTTCTTCTGAAACTGTGGGCGAGAGCGTTGAAAGTCTTCTGCTTTCCCTCTGACCTGTTGTCGAGGATGGTCTCGTCCCTGTGGAGCCTCTCGACCCCTTCCTCAATCCTGGCGATCTCCTCCACCAGCCTGCGAAGTTGTCGGTGCCTGTGAAGAACGAGGAGAACGCGTATCAGGGACTTGAAATCTCTCCGGAGATTTAATTCTTGCCCTATCGCGCAAATCATAAGTACGTTCAGAAGAGACGGAAACCGGAGATGCGCCTCGCGACCCCGGCTTCTTCTGTTGCTTACCCTGTTTTTTCAACCTCCAGCTCTTTTTAGTAAAAACTGGTTTCTCATCTTTCTCAGATTGAGTTTTTGGTTGTTGTTGCGATTGTGTTTGCGATTTAGCAAAAGGCTTAACTCCCAGGCTATTGCGGCCAATTGTTTTGTAAGCCTGAGCAATAATTTTTGGTAATTCGCGCGGCTTGTCCGGATCTGGGACTAAAGCCAAAGCATTAGCTACTTGAAAGTTCACTGCATCGCCCTTGACATTCGCAAGGATCAAATCAGCTACTACGTCGAACACTCCCACCAGTCTCATCCCTAATTCCACAGCCGCTTCAGGGCCATGTTCATCCTGCACTCGTTTAATTAAAGAGGGGAGAACCATCATGGAAGGAGTGCCGAAACACTTCGCATATACTGCCGCGAATACCCTGCCCCAGTTGTTGCATTCTGCCAACTCGGGGATTAAGTCTTTTGGCAAACTAATCGTCAATATCCTGTGTTTTTCCACAGGAGAGGTATTTGGAAAAACTGCCTCCAACTGGTCAAACTTCTCTGCAAGCCAATAAGGAAAATCAACCTTATTTTGTGGGCGTTTGCCCATCACCGAATTCACCATGACAGGACTTATGGTTACACCGCCTGCACCAGCTGGATGGGCCGCAACTCCAGGAGGGGCTCCCTGGATGTTGCCTGTAACATACTGTACTAAAGCTCGATGCACTCGTATCAAAGACGAATGCATATCACGCAGTTCAGCGACTGCCACTGTCATATAATGCGGATGTGGGGTATACCCGGCCAAAACAGGCCAAGTGGCCCCATCAATGGATAAGGGGCCTAAACGAACCGTGGTAGTCGGTTGGGGGAGGGCGCCATCAAACCAAACACGGTGTTGCCAAGCCGTGAGCGGTACTTCAAGATTCCTATACGGTCTATAGTGATTAGGTACTACGGTGGCTTCATATGCATGGAACAAATTATCGTTCGCGTCCACCGCCGGAAAGGTGACCCAAGAGTAAAACACTTCAAAGTGGTAAGCTGGATCTGCTTGTACCACAAAGATCAGATCAACACCCGCGTCAGGCACTCCATACACTGTTAAGTGAGCCCGGAGCGCTGCGCGTCTATGTGCCGCAATTTGAACAGCCATTTTAGGCTATAATTTTCCGACAACCTAATGTAAGGTAGCACAATATAGGGTATTAGTTAAGAAACCTTTTAACACCTTCAAGCTTGAAAGAACCTATAAAAACGTCAATATAGGAGGTATCACTGTCACACACACTTCCGGAAGCGTCTGCGAGGGGAGTTGTGGACAAGCACAACTACTACTCAAGCGTCTCGCAGATAAGCAGCCCACTCGTTGGTCGCGCCATGTTGTAGGGATTCTGCACATACACAGAGCTATGCACAGGATCATAGGACCTCGGAATATAGTGGTGAGCCAACCATAATCCGTAGCACCTAAAACCCCAACCCGACTAGCTGTAGCGTCTCATTAGCACCAATGCTACCAATGATTAGACAACCCAGAACACAGTATCTCTCTCTCAGGACTCGCAGTAGCAAGAACACCCTTTCATAACTCACTCATACCTGTCCACAACGCGCGTAAGAAGAGACACTGTATAGGTTAAAATGTTTATTTCAACAACGTGCTCCAAGATACAGTACACGCACCAGTACTATCAGCATAATGCATAAGGATAATATAATCAGCATAGTTACAACTCCATAGAATACAAACGGGGAAAGCATTGCATAAAGCAGTGGATAGGGGGCTAAATGACCTTACCACCCTCCCCGTGCTAGTAGCTAGTTTATTATAAAAACAGAAGACCTCTGGGCTTGGACTAGCGAACCCCCATACCTCAAGATCTAGATGCAAGGTTTACATCATCAGACAAGCACAGCTCTTCTCTCTGGAAAGGTTTTTCTCCAAGTGTTCCTAAACGTGAAAATCACAATATTAAAAGCACCCGAATTTCTCCATGGCAGCTGTACATAGTGTTATGTCTAAGTGCGAGGGACTGGCCAGATCTGCAAGAACAAGGGACGTTGTTTTTCGACCTTGTACATGTTGTGCAGACGTAGCCCAAAGGGAACAGGAGAAAAGGTGACAGACAGAAATGCAGACAGTTCTAAAATAGCCGGGCTGAAGCAGAGGCTGGAAAAACAACGGCACAAAGTAACGTGTGCAAAAAGGCATCATGGCAGCCAGGCCTAGTCAACGTAGCAAGGCAGACCAGGAGGCCACAAACCACAAGACACCTCTATATGTCCACAAAACCATATTCGGCCAGTCCATCCTGTGTAACTCCAGTGGACCTCTTGCCATGCCAGTCCATTGCGGCTGATCGATCCAGGGTGGGGTATATAAGTATGTGTTAAGGTCAGCCCCCCATACAATAGCCCTCGGTGAAAAGGTATGGATGTGACTCCAAAAAGTCATATAAAAACCGGGATCCTCCACATTGGGGCCATATGTATTGGCCAGTGTTATTGAAGTATTTGTAGAGTCTACCTTGTGCTATCGCAATGCGACCCTGGTCATCCACCATAGAGTGGGTGACCGTAAATGACACTCCCCATTTCACCAGGATCATGACACCTCTAAAGTAGGATACGTAGGAAGAGGGCAGTCGATCCACCTCACAGCGGGTGCCAATTGCTAGTTCTGTATTTTGTGTTAAATCCATTTCATGCAAAAATGCAATCTGGATTTGAAGTTGGTCGACATAGGAGAGCACTAGTCGAGTTTTGTGAGAGTTGTTAAGCCCCCGTATATTCCATGTCAGTAGAGGTATGCGTCCCTGAGGTTGGACCATAGTAACGTCATAATTTTAATCTCAGTTATCTTGTCAAGCAGGCTGTGTTGCACAAGAAGAGCATGGTAATAAGCAGCACACTGGGGACATAGATAACAACAATCAAACAAGCCCCCCCATCACCCACTTCAGCTTCTTAAACTTGCTAAAGAGTTTCCCATAACCTAAAAAAAAAGAAAATTATAAGTAAAACCAGAACATTATACATGCAAGCATGTAACATACTACTACACATAACAACCATTTAGGGTGTATCCTCATGAGGGCTGCCAGGTTCCCAGTGCTCCTTCAGGTGACTGAAAGTGGCCAGGAAAAGAACAGTACTGTACCAACCTACTTGTACAGTCTAGGCAGCTAGGGCAGTTCGAACGGTAGGGAGGGTATACCCCCGCTGTCCCACTAAGGCCTCAGTTTCTCCGGAACAGAAAAAGTGAAGGGAGTGAAGCAGCCAAGTCTTATGTGCTGTGTTAGGTGACCTCCTCATCTATATTCTCATTCAGGCTGGTCTCGTCTCCTTTGGATGATGGTCTTAAGGAAATCGTTTGCTGCTCCTGGGTTTGGGAATATTTTCTGAGTGCCTCAATAGTCAATATGGAGGCACGCAGGATATAGCATGGCACAGGAGAGCTCAGCTTTTGTAGTTGTTTCTTAATGGGTAGGAATTCTCTGCGGGCTGCCTGCACTGCTACTGTGAAGTCGGGAAAGAAGACTATCTGGTTCCCCTGGTAGGAGAGTTCCCCCTTCTCTCGCACCTACCGGAGCACTGTATAACGGTCAAGGTTTTGCTATGAGTTGGCATGGCGGTACCCCAGGAGGTGACTGTGCCATGAGTAATCAATGAGTTCTCTCTACTACAAGCATGTTTGGCAGGCTTCCAGAGCCAAAGAGCACAGTGAGCAGCGTTTCAACATAGGTCTCCATTTTGTCTGTTTGGTCAACTCTGGTACACCTGTGCTGCACAAATTATTCCGGCACAAATACACCTCCAAATCTTCGTTCTTAGCCTGTTTGACTGCCAGGACTTTCTTCATGTTTAAGCATTTTGTGCTCACAGATCGTAGATCATCCTCCTCTGTATATATCTGTTGCTTAGCTGCCGTGAGGCGAGGCATCTGTTTATCATGTTTCACTGACATGTGGTCCATTCGCAGGTTCAAGGAGTCGATTTTCACATCAATAGATTGTAGACTTTGCTGAATGGGCAGCGATGTGGCCTCTAGCGTGGATGCACCCTGGGGAGCCGTGTCTTGATCCTGGTCTGAGAGCACATCCTGCGTAGGCATGGTACAGTGCCAAGATTCAAAATTAAGGCGAATTTGGCTTCTATCTGTTTTCCCCATGGTCTCCAGCTGGGCCGTCCCAGTGCTCTCTGTAGTCTCTGCTGCTAATCACTGTACATGGGCCAGGCGAACGTCCTGTGCAGTGGACTGTCCCCGAACAGCGCAGCAGTGCAACAAGTACAGATGGGCCACAGACTCTCCCCACCTGCTCTCACCTCACATCCAGGGCATGAGGCCCCCACAGTCAGGTCATGATATGGAGCCCACCAAGAACTCAGCCAGCTCAGTAGGGCGAGCGCAGGCTTCTTGAATCCGGAAGCAGGCAGTACCCCAGTTATTTACCATGCCCCCATGCTGAATCCCACCAAGTTGGGCCCTCTACAGGACTGGCAAGGCCAAGGAATCAATCTGCAGATATAGCCCTGAGTGAGTCTCCTAGGCCCATAAAGCTAATATGGCGCCAGTACCTCCAGGCCACAACAGCTACTCAAGAAGCCCCAGCGTGGGGGGAACTGCAGAGCTGAGTTCCCACGCCTGGACCAAGAGTGGGGACGACTGTGCGTGTCCTCTGGCCATATCTTCAAGTGGGATTCAGGGGATAGTGCATCTTATGGCACAGGCCCATCCACAGGGCACCCGAGCAGAGCCTCCCAGCTATGCTTGGTAGTGAGTGACAGCGGCAAGGGGAAGTTTCAACTGCAGGCCCAAGGCCCAGGCCTGAAGGTGCTGTGACACACCTCCCTCCTCGATGAGTTTGCCACTACTCGGCTTTAGGAGGTGGGGTTTCTGCTATGCAAGTAATTTGAGTCGGGCGCTCACCTCCACGCCGCTCCAGGCAAACACTGCATTCTCTGCCACATGTCTCCTCGACAGCTGGTGCAGCCCATTTCACCCGGCCACCTTTTTTGACCACTCGTCAATGCCCCAAAGCAGAAGGACCACTCACTTGTGATGCCTCAGCCTGTCGGGTGGCCCTGCAGCAGTCCGCTGCTCTCCACCTCACCAGCGGCCCTTCGCATCTCGCGGCCTCTGCTCCTGCACTGCAGAGCTGGCCCCTTTCGGCAGACAGTCACAGTGTCCGTAATCTCCGACAAGGAGGTCGCAAGGGTAGTCGTAAGGGGCTAATCAAGTTTCCCCAGCTGCTGCGGCATACAGCCTTCACTGTGTCGACTTCAAATCAGACGGATGGCAAGATATGTGTTGGATAGAGCATCCTGGCAGGCAGAGCTGCACTAAAGTGTGCTCATCTTGCCATGGGCTCTCTGGCGCCCCCTTTTTCAAGAACTGTTAAGCTCATGTTTAAGGACACCAGTGTTGCCTTTCTATATTATATGTAAATCTGATGTTTGAGCCATATTGCATACTGTGCTGCGAATACAAAGCTTGTTCTCATTAGTAATGTTTTTTGAGGGCAGAGTCAGTAGGTTTGGTGTAACCTTGCAAAAACCTTAACTGTCTGAGCCTGTGAGGACACTGTAACTTCAGTGATAAGTAAAGTGTCTGTGCCTGTGAGTTTGGTTTTGGACTGCACAAATGTCTCATGAGTGACTGTTTGAGAACTGGGTAAGTTTTCACTTTATAAATGTGATCCCTCCAAGTATATATTCAGTCATACTATAATACATGACTGTGAATATACTTTGAGCTGCACAAGTGGAGACAGGCTCAATTCATCCAGAAAAATAGAAAGAATCCTCGGTGCCTCTGATGAAGGGCAGGTTTGTCAAGCATACAATAAAAGTATTGTAATAATTCAGCAATATCTATTCAAAACGTTCTGTGGAAATGATGAGATATGACAGGTGGCCAGCTGACCACCAGGTTGCGAAGGTCATAAGCTATGCGTATTACCGCCTGCAATCTTAAGAGATCTCTGCCTACCCTGTCGGTGATCTCCATGTCTTTTCTGAGGAGCTGCCAAATGATGTCTCTTCTGAAGGCATTATAAGGGCCCACCATGTTTCATGCAGCCACTCAGCAAGCTTTTTTTATTTTTATTTTAAATAAACTCCCAATACTGGAAGTTTTTTTCAAAACAAAATAATAATAGCCCTAACACCCTTTTATCCTAAGGTGCAAGGGTAATTTTTCTTTCTTTCTACTCTGCACCACCAGACTTTTCCTAGTGGTCCAAAACGGAAAAATGTACATCAGAAGGTCTTCCTTCAATAGGGTGTAATGTCTGAGGTACTTACACAGACAGCCCTATGTTTGTCGGTCCGCCGGTGTAAGTTTTTTTTTGGCAGAACCAGCCAGGGCAATGACGATTTGCCCAATCTAAATAGAGCAGGTGAACCATCAGTTTGACGGACAAGGTACTCTGTCTCATATGTGGTGCAGTACCCTGTGTGCCAAACTCTAAATTACCCTCTATTTCTTGGTGCTATTTATTTGGAAATTGTGATATAAAATGCACTATTTGTCCTCTTTTGTTTAAACTTTCCTCAGGGGGAGAACTTCCTTGTTCCTCACTAGGGAGGGCCTGGCTTTTTCACGTCCATAGCTCTGCTATTTGTGTTATGGTTAAAAAGAGAGCGTATGTTATATTTCTCGTTAGTCCCTGGACATTGCTTCTGGAGCCATATTACACAAGTGCCCCGAGGGCGCAACGAGCGTTTGCGCCCGCTTTCTGCGACACAGGGGCACTTAGGAATTACAGAAGGGGCCGCAAATGCTTGTGCACCCCTTCTGTAATACCAATAGCGCTGGCGCACATTGTAGCACCAGAGCTATCACCAGAAGGTGTTCCCTCATTTTCATGGGGGCGTGGCCCCATGCAAATGAGGGAAACCCTTTGTCTCTGTGACTTCACCATATTACAGACGCGGGCGCAGAGGCAAAGAAGCTGTCTGGAGGCAAACTAACAGGGAGCCACCTAAAAGGTGGTGCCCTGTTATTGCGCCCCCTGATGGCAGCCCTCTGGAGGGGGGATAGGGGTTCCCATGGGTACCCCAGATTTCCCCTTGCAGGCGGGTGCAGTCACTTACTGCACCCTTCTGCAAGGGAATCTCTAATTCCCTTTCAAAGTGCAGGCAGGTTGCTGCCTGCACAGTGAAACTAGGAGCGGCTTCAAAGCAGCCGCTCTGTTTTTCTCCTGAATGCACTACCCCCAGGGCAGCACCAGTTCGCAGCTGCCTTGGGGACAGCGCATTCGCTATAATGCGATGCATTTTCCTGGTTAGCGCTGGGCGCACCTTTAGAAAGGAACCAAGAAAATGCGCCACATAAGTAATACGGCCCTAGGTTCACTATTGTTCTATAAAAATAAAGACTTCCTAAAAACGATGCATGAAAACAACAGAACCAAATTTGTAATCACAGGTTTAGCATTGGTGATGTAGGGATCTTTGTGTCGATTATAGGTTGGCGGGAGGAGTATTCCTGAGGGCCTGAATTCAGGACTCCATTGTGATAAAGGGACTGGTAATAATTTAAGCCCTCATTTGTTAGTCTCTGTTCCAGGGCAGAAACTTAGAATAGTATCATGCAGGAGAATAACTAACAGCCTGCATTGGCAATTTTTGTCTTAGTAATTCCAGCAGTCCTGTAGCGCTCTAGTCATAATTTGTGCATTCGTCTTGACCTTTTAGTGTATGGATTTGTTTTATAGCTTCATTGCAAAGAAGTTCCTTACCTTAATGTCTGCCTTTAAGTTTCTGTGGGCAAGGGCCTTTAACAATCATCCCTTACAATCCATATTGTGAAAATAAGCAACACTTAATTTGTTTTTCAATCTTCCCTGCTGTGAATACCCACAGTGCATGTATCTCCAACAAACGTTTCTGTTTTCATTACACAGCTAACTCTTATCACTGTAATTCCTGAAGATGTATTATACCTGCCCTGCACTTTCTGGATTACAGAGATGATGTACATCTGTGGGGCATGTAGCTTGGATAGAACAGTTGGAGCTCCACAAGGTTTCTTGCAGGGGGGCACCTAAGGTTTTGTTATGCTACTGCAGAGCTATAGTTTAAAACTGGTGATGGAGGTAATTCCGTTTGTTATGCACTCTATGGGGCAGAATCAAAGGGTGAGATATTCCCAATAAGGCCTTCTGACAGGGAGGTATTAGAGAGATCTGCAAAACAGCATTTCTATAAGATTTCATTTAAGCCCAGTGCGGATCCAGCAACTGGTATGGCTACATCAACATATTTTGAGTCAGAAGTATTTCATTACCTTTAGAACAATAGAAAGCATTCTAAAAGTGTGTCTGTAACATATATGGAGGTGCACCAGGAAAAGTGTCAAATTCCAGAATAGATTTCAAATTATCTCCTTTATTATTATTCTTCAGTATAAACATTAAAAATCAGCCAACACGTTTCGTTTCATACACTCCTGGAACTTCTTCAAGGATGAGTAGTGTCACAAGAAAATCAATCCAACTTATGGTGCATACTGAGTAGGAATCGTGTGGTCCTCGGAGCCCCAAGGACAAGACACGCCAAATATGCAAACATCGCTATGTCCAGGAAAACTATATTTCAAAAAATCTAAGGACAGGCTGTTGTGTCGAGGGCTATAGTCGACCCATATTGCAAAAGTATCAGTAACGGTACAGTCATCTGGTGCATGATTCCTACTCAGTGTGCGCCATAAGTTGGATTGTTTTTCTCGTGACACTACTGAGCCCTGAAGTAGTTCCAGGAGTGTTTGGAACGAAACGTGTTGGCTGATTTTTTATGTTTATTATACTGAGGAATAATAATAAAGGAGATAATTTGAAATCTATTGTGGAATTGGACTCTTTTCCTGGTGCACCTCCTTATATGTTACAAGCTTTGGATCTGTTGACCAGTGGCACCAAACGGCGGCAGGTGCCAGAAGAATTGTGCAAAGGACACTTTACTTGTGTTGACTGGAGATTGAGGTGCAGCTTATACAGACGCCGCTGAATTGTTCATCTTTGTATCTAAAAGTGTGGCTGTGATCAGGTAAGACAGGGGGGCTTATTCGTCTGAATTCCATTATGAGAACTGACTTCTGAGTTCCGGTGTTTGATCGAGAAAAAAATATTCTAAATGGGAACCAGTCATGTATGCATTTCCCACATTGGATCAGACAGCCTATAAGGTAATGGGCTACAAATCACATTCTGGGTGTCATTCAACTTCACTCGCTAATACAGTTTCCAGCAGATTGGAAAAGGACCCAACACATTTGAAGTTTTATATAGGAAATCTAAGAAAGGAAAATGTTGGAGCTTTGGATGACATGCCAAATTAAGGTGTTGGACATCACAGGTATATTAGCCGAAATATTGGAATTGGCAGAGAGCCAAGTTGTCAAGGACTGGATGCAGCAAAGGCCTGTTAAGTTTCCTTCTTCGTTGTTTGTGGTAAGGACAACTACACTCAGGAGCCACTGTGTCACCTTGCTCAGTATAACACAGGTGAAAAATATCAGAAGGGCCTTAAGAGCATTCTAGTTAGAAGGAAAAAAACACAAAGGTAAAAAATATCCTCCTTGGCATCTGATAGTACTTGATAGGAAATAGGGATTTATGTTGCGATAGAAAACCCAGACTCCAATCTTCCCCTGAAAACAGGAAGAGAAAAGAGATAGTGTAATGGCTCCACAAGATGAATGCAAATGGAATCCAGCTGCAAGAAGCAAAGTCAAATACAAAACAAGCATTTGCAATGCAATCGGTCTCGCCTTTGGGAACTTATAAGTATTTATCATGCAGCATATTATCCTGGGTTCTGCAACACCTACTGTTCTTTAACATTGGGGCTTTGACACTAATAGTCACATTATAGCACTGCTTTGAAAAGTACTTGTCATAAAACAGTTATGGTCATATGTGTATGCATTGTCCAATACAAAAATAGAATGATCTGCATTCCTATCATCTGGTGATGCACTTCAAGAACTAGCACAAAGGAGTGATGACATTCTGACAAGTGCTCGATCTAGACACTGCTAATTGTTCTGGTACTCAGTGTACTGCGCAAAACCTATTCTTTTAGGGACACATGCATCAAGCAAAATACTGGTCACAAACGGGCCGATTTGCAGAATCGCCCACTTTGCGACCGGTATTTTGCCATTTGGGATGCATCAGCCCAAAAGCAATTCGCAAAATAGGTAATTGCAAATTTTGAGATGACCTATTTTGCAAATGCAGTTAGGGAATCACAAATTGTGATTCCCTAAATGCGATGCATTATGCATTCGCAAATTGCGTTTTCACAATTTGGAATCGCAAATTACCATCAACTTCAAGTTGATGGTAATTTGCAATTCCCTTGAAAAATGCATTTTTCAAAGTACATTGTGGTGCATACACATGCGTTTAGGGCATGTGTGTGCACCACATGTGCATACTTACCTTTTTTGGGCTGCATCAGGGTGGCCTTTTGGCCCCCTTGCACCCTTGAAATTGCATGCGCAATTTGTGAGTACCTATTTGGTACTCGCAAATTGAGAACTCAATCCCATTCATTCCTATGGGCCTCTAGGCCCATAGGAGTGAATGGGAAGCCATTCCTTAATAGCGAATTGCAATTTGCGATTCACTATTAAGGAATAAGTAGGAATCGCAATTTTTGGGGGGAAACCTACATGCATAGGTAATTGCGAATCCTTAATAGCGATTCCTTAATAATCGCTATTAAGGACTCGCAATTCCTACCTTTGATGCATGTGCCCCTAAGATCCTCCGCATAGTTTAGTTGCGCATAGACACAGAGATGCCCTTTTTCAAACCCCTTTGCGTAGTAAGGGAGCACACGACATTTGAGGATGTGAGGCTGTGTATAATTGCTGAAACAATCGAAAAGCGATCTCACCGTTTGCATCTATGAACAAAAGGTCTGCTTTTGTTGCTTATGTTTTACAATCTTGAGACACTGAAAGATAATTAAGGCCAGAGGAATTATGCAGTTCTGCGCCCGTGGCAAACAAATGATATTTTAATCTCAAACAGACCAATTGTTACTTTAAACCAGCCAGAGGAACAGAAAATACCCATACAAACAAGCCCATCCATCTATAACTCCAGCAAACACTAATACCTATCAGAGTGTCAGTACAGCGTCACACGGTGACACCAGTGCACCCCTGTAGCCCCACGGATGGGAGAGGGCAGGGCACCTTCCACCTGACCTCACCACAGTGCACCCCTGCAGGCCAATCTGCATTGATCCAAATTGATTAATTTAATTTCTGTTTATTTTTCATTTAAGGTGCTTGCCTTATATTTTGTGTAATTACCTAAAGGCGAAGGGCCAAGAAAATAGTTGCAGAATATTTTGTTTTTTCATCCACGTCTCTGCCTTCAACACATTCACTGACCCCACCCACATGGCAGTCAGGATCACAGTCCCCAAACTGTTTTATACACTTAAACCGCTGTCATGGGGGTGATTTTTACCTACTCTTGTTTTTCAGACAACACATTGTTGCATGCTAGAAATCACAAGTAGGTACCTACACATTATAATAACCAGTATGTCGCTGTGTGCTAATGACATGTATGTAGCATGTTCACAGCTAGTGAACGGTCGACTAAATGAGGTATCTGCAGTTTCCGTTTAAATTTTTCATGCTGACTTAAAGTCTACCTCGAATTATAATAACTAATTATAATAACGGCTAACCCTTGAATATAAAGTCTCTACTCCGGTAACTGATGTTTTCAAAGACAGAAGAAGCCGTTTTTCCATATTTAACAAGGGCGCAGGTACAATTAAGCTGTGAGGGGCAGAGACAGAGAGGAGGGACGATATTTCTGTGTACACCGACAACGAATATGGACAGTTCTTTCTAAATTGGAAGAAGTTGATTACACGAACTGCTCTCTGTGTCTATGGCTGCCGCTTCCAGCATGGGGGATGCTCATTGCAGTAAACCAGTGCAGCTGCTGTCTTTGAGTGGTACCTTCCCCATTTTCAAACCTTAAAGACCGACATCAGCTGCCTATCTCAGCCAGCTGAAGGAGAAGCTGTTGAAAGTTAAAGGGTACGAGGGTACATGTTTTTGAACTCATGGGACTGTGGTACACAGGAGAAGATGCACACGGACTTGCTAGGAAGTGTTTATATTTGCCATTATTAACACAGCTTTGCGAATATAAACTGTGATGCAACACTATGAACACTGTGTTTTCACTGGTGTTGTGTAAGCTCATTGCTATGGACACCCAATAGCAACACAGGGAGGAGGGGCCATCTTGCGATGTAACAAAAGGAAGCATGAACGAACTAAACACTGTGCTATATGTGATGGGCAACAAAAATGTTCACTGAGTGAAATCGCCTGGGAGGGAACTAAGAGAGAAAGGGAAGGACATTTACTAAAATGCACCAATAAAATGGAAGCATTTAAGACAAGCATAAGAAAGAGCAAATCGCAATAGATTGGCATTCCAAAAGCCCACAGAAGAGATTACAACATGTCTTGCAGACAGCGCAAGCGCACACCATGTGACCTCAGTTTGGACCAGGTCATATACAATCAGTCTTGACCAGGACCCAATTGAAACAGTCCAGCCTGAACTGCCAGGCTAGGTCCTCCGTCAACCAGACCACAAGCAACCCAAGACTGGTTTTGTGTGATGGAGCACCAAATCAAAGGTTTGCACCAGCGGATCCAGCGGAAGCTCTGTCCAAGTAGACCATGTGCTTTGCCCACCTGTAAATGAGGCGTAGAGTTAATTTATGGCTTGCGCCATCAAACTATAAATTACCCCTATACATTCCTCCTTTGTGGTCTGTTTTTCTTTGGGTATCATCACTAAAGGCGTCTGCACAACTAGTTCCCTCTGCCATTTTGGATATTTTAGTGCTTGAATTAGAGTTTGGGTCATGTGAGCTTATCACTCCCACTATATCTCTGCTGCTGTCAAGTCATATTGTCACTCTTTTGACTAGTTCTTCTTCCCTTCTAAAATGAATAAGGAAATTGGGTAAACCAGGTGAAACGTAAACTCTCCACTTCAACCTGATGAGAGAAAGCAAATCAAATGTATTAATGTTTTGCTGAAGCATCGTACCGAAGACAAGATATCCTGCACCGACTATATGGGTATAAAAAACCTCTCTGTTCACTAGGTTTATTGGGTCAGATTACACAATTCTTAAATTCATTCAGTTCGATGTTTTCAGGATTGGCGACTCTAATTTAGGTATTTTTACATAAATGCAGTAATGAGCATTAATCTTAGAGTCAGACCTATTTATACCATAGACTTGTTCCTTTATCTAAGGGTCGCAAGGATACTGTCGTGCATCTATTCAGTTTCAGTCAATTAGTTGGAATCACAGAGGCCGATTAACAGACACCCCAGCAAGACCAGACCTACTTCTACTCTAGCTGCAATTTCCGACTTCTTGCCCTTATTCAAACATTGCACATGCATAACGTTTGGAAGGTGGAAGAGGGAAAGCTGCATCTTTATTGACAGATTTGTCTCTCCTTATGTCCACCTTCGCATCTACATTGAAGGTTATATAGTGTAGCTGTACATTTCCGATAGTCTTTACTTTATTAATTCTGCTGGGTTGCACTTCCTTCTGGTATATTCCATCCATTCATTTATTTCCGGGAGGGCATCCACTTCTACGACTCTCTATCCAAACACTGCCTTCCTGGTGAACTTTCATTCACGGATCCTCAGTTTCCAGTTGAAAATTCACTTCTGGAACATGTAATTCCAGTTAGGGGGACCCAAATGTCAAGGGACCTAGCCACACACCCTAAACGAAAAACAAATAGTACCTCTTACACCACAGAAGAATGCTGACAACCATAGCACATGCTGACCTGAAGACAGTGAAGCTGTACTTCATACCTTTTGCATAGAGCACCTGAATGCTAACAGCACAAGCAAGCATAATCCAGTGATCGTTTGCAGATTACCGTTTCTGAATGTCGGTTTGGCATCTGGGGATTGGGAAGCAGTTGTGCAGAGGCCTCCTCCTTTGTCGGTCACCAACTTCCCTTGACAAGGAGTGGGGTGATAGATGAGCATTTGTCTTTGCTGGGAGCCGCTTTGGGGCCTTTGTTTTAGTGCGTAATTATGTGGCACCCTTACTAGGTAGGTAGCCGCTCTCCAGTTTTGACAACCATAGGAGTGCTGCATAGTTGTATTTACACTCATTACTGAAGAATAGTATCTATCATGACTAAGGGCATTTTGTCAGAGCTAGGAGGGCTGCAATCAATGCAGACTTAGTGAGTATTAGACGAAGGAAGTTTTCAACATGATTTCCCTGGTCTGTGCAATGTCTCTTCCACACTAGGAGATCCATATTGTGCTTCAAAATGTGCCTCTCAAACCAGAATGAAGGATATTGAGGAGCTAGGAGGGTGAGATGCTGATATGCCACTATGTTCTGCATTCTTGTGCAGGAGAGGCATCCTAGCTAAATTGGGAGAGTAATGAGGTAAGGCAGATTCACTCTACTTCCCATGCTGAAACTGCACTTGCCACAGAGGAAAATGGGTTCAAAGTAGTTCTTAAGTGTATATGTCAGTGTCTACATGGGACAAACCACTTGAAGATTGCTTTCCAAAAAGAGTGACCTCATTTCCCACCTTGGGGCCCCCACTAACAATAGACAGCACATCCTTCTCATAGCTCCACTATCACAGTTTGCGACAATTGGCACATTTATGGATACTATTCCATAAAGGAGTGTGAGGCAACCGCTAAAGCAAGCTAATCTTACTTTTCTATTCTCACCAGGCTTACTCATACTGGACATCAGCCATAACCAGATTTTGTGCAGTTCAAAGGCACATCCCTTAAAAGCCATGTGCACACGTCAAGGTGTGTTGAATGTTTATATTAAAAGGAGAATGGAGATAGTGTGGTTCAGCTTGTGGCTGATATGCCCTTGCCAGGCAGATGGAGATATGTGTGTGGTGATCCTTGGTGGCAAGAGCTGTTGGATACTGTAGTTGTTCAATGTAAAGAGCATCTTGACCATATTGGGTGCATACTAGGATTCTATCCACTTTGCTATGTAAACGTTAGTGTGCGGTGTCCCATGGTAGGACGTGCGGTTGTGTGTATGCTAACTGCCAACTATTGAGCTCTGTTAGAGATATACGTGCAGTGTCCTGTCTAATGTGGCCTGTGGTTTGTGTGCGGTTAGTACCATTGTGAGCTACATGATAGCTGACTATAGCCTAATCTTGGTTGTGTTAAATGTATTTGATAGGTTCAGTCCCTCATATTCTTCTGGAGGTTGGAGTGTCCTGTGGTAGCAATGCAAAGAGTACCAATTATTTCATAGCGGGCTATCATTAAGTAACAACAACAACTATATCAAAACAATAAAGTTTGGATCTTAATGACCTGTGGTGATGGGATGAAAGATTGCAGTACACACAACAAAGATTTATTGTTGTGCTTGTTATGTTATCTTACTTTAGTTTGTAGAGCGCTCGTCCTCTAGGCTTGTTGTTACAATAGGATTTAGGCCACCAAACCAGAATTTTGTGACAAGGGTGGGAAGTCTAGAACTTAAGCAACCAGGTGTTCAGGCCTCTTCTGAACGTCTCGAAATTTGACTTGGAGTGTGGTGTGAGAGTTACAGATTTTGGCTGCAGCAGTGGAACAGATCAGTTGCCAATGGTCACTGATTTGGCTCTAGAGACTACAAGAAGGAACTAGTTTTGAAAATGCTCCCACTGTGGCACATGTCACTGGAATTTTTATACCCTGATTTCCCGGATTCCAAGGAACATGGGGGCATATTCACAAGGAGCTATCGCCGAATTAACGGCACTTTATCGCAGCCAAAGTCGTGATAAATTTACCTCCCCATTCACAAGCAGGTGTTAACAGCCCACAGCACCAGTTTACCCGCGATAGCAGCCGCAAAAAACATCGCCACAGAGGACCCCCGCAAATATCGCTAATGAGATGCAGAGTAGGCGTTCCCGTGACAAAAGCCGAGACAACAGCACACCTCAACATTCCCAACGACCAGCCACATCCGCGATAAAAACACAAAACAGGCGATAAGTGTAGGAAGGTGGAATCTGACTACATGGTTGCCCCCACTTTTTTCCTGGTGTTTTGTTGGTTTTTGACTTAGTTTGGCTGGGAACCTGCTATTCAGGTCCCCAGCCTATCTGCTTTCTCTTTAAATGACTTGGAGTGCACTCTAGGTGCACTAGTGATTGGATACTGTAGTACCTTATGAGTCCCTAGTATATGGTACCTTAGGTACCAAGGGCATAGGTACTTCACAGGCCTACCAGGGGCTGAAGCATGTATTATGCCACCCCTGGGAAGCAGACTAAATCTGACACCACAGGCCTGCTACTGCAGCCTGGGTGAGGTGGTGCTAGCACTCCTCACTGAGATATAGGTTTCCTATATCTCTCCTGCACACACATTTAAACCTATCAGTCACCACTAAGGCAGGCCCTATCAATCCTGAGGGCAGGGTGCTTAGTTCCTATGTGAGAGGGTGCCTCTGCCTGAGCAGGGCCCCTCTGCAGCTCTCAGAGTCCATTCTCTGGGGCTGTTTGTGGATGCGGTTAAACCATATACTTTTAAGTGCATTATATCCTCGCAGTAAAATGCTAACTTTGGAATGGCTGCATCAAAACATCTTGTGTTTGGTGTCAAACATCTTGGAATACTACCCCCCCGCCAGTCCTGGCGGCGGGGGTAGCATTCCACCCTTCTAGAGGGATAGACATGTACCTACTGTGGAAACGCGGTAGAATCCTGCAGAGCCCTGGCATCACAAAATGGATGCCACCAGTCACAGACACTGGGCTGCCCTCCTGCTGATGACCAACACTTGCAGTGGAGGAAGCCCAACAATAGATATCCTGTCCCAAGGGGGTGTGACCACCTCCCAGACAGGGTTTAGTGTATTGGGGCTGGGTGGGTGCACTCCTATAGTGCTTTGAAGTCCTGCACTGGGGGAGCAGAAGGCTCCTCTGTGCATATGCCAGTTCAAACCGGCTCAGGGGCTACCTGTCCCTGCTCTGGCGCGAAACAGGACAAAGCCACCCACTCCCCTGACCCTCCCATAGGTAGGGTCATAGAGCTAGTCCCTCCCTTTCTTTTAGTATAAGAGGGGGAACCTGTGCATTGCACCCTAGATTTCCCTGGACGACGCTCTACAAGAAGAATCCCGGACCTTCGACGTTCCACTACCTTTGGAAGACTGAAGAATCTCCCTTGGAGTCAAGGAGTGACTCCCCTTCTTGGCAGGCACCAAAACAACAAACGACGGTCACAAACTACGTCGCTCCCGCCGGAGTCCGAAGTCCCTGCAGCCCAAGAAGTAGATTTCCTGACTTCTCAAAGGCCATCATGAGTCCCCAGCAAAGCTAAGGCCAGTGGACCCCAAGAGTAACGAGGAACCGTGACCCCTGGGTACCGTGCACTATTGTCAAGTGCAACCCCTTCACAACGTTCCACGAACTTGTGCTTTGGACCACGTGTGGTCCCAGCCTCCAGCAGGAATCCCTCCTAAGATCAGAGGCCTACCATGTCCCAAGTGACCGTGGGCCCCTGTGAGTGAATCCTCCCAAGGTGTCTTCGCGATCCCTTGCCAGCTGGCTTGTGGGTCCCCAGAAGGATTTCTAAAGAAACCGAAGGACTCCCCTGGTTGCTCCAGGCCTGCCCTGACTTACCTTTGCTGGGTGAGTCCCACAGACCTTGCTGGTCTGTGCCATTGCCTCTTCACACTTTCCCCGAGACTTGCTGTTACCAAGGCTTGTTGGCTCCGATTGAGTCGCCGACACCGCAGTAAGCTGCAGACATTATGGTACACGCCGAATCCAGCTCCTGGTTGTCGTCGACGCCTCCTGGACCTCGTGGCTGAAGAGTCAAGGCAACTGCGAACAACCTGAATCTTGCGACGACGGTGGGCATCCATCTTCCTTGCCCCGAGTCACTGCCAAGTGACTTTGAACACTGTCCCCTCTGCTTTCAGGTCTTCCATCTTCTGAATCCAGGCTTGGATTCCTCCGGACACTTCTCCTGTCGCCGCAAGCAGCAAGTCTTCACTGGCTCCCATTGAAAACGACGCCGCGACCCGACACCAAAGAACACCTATGCACCCGGCTCCCCTGGGTGAGGTAACTTCAGCACTACGGTGCTCCTGTGGGTGTGGGCCCTAGAACAACTTACCCTGTAAGTGGCTTGCTTGTAGCTTCCCTAGAAGTGTCCCAAAACTCGAACTTTCTAAGTGCGACAATTGCATTGACTCGTACAGGGTTCGCGTCTGTGTTAGACACACCGCGTCCATCTCCTTTGCAACACTAGCTAGAACTGTATCCTTCGACTCGTACTGAGTCCGATCGGTGTTCGCCTCGAACACACAAAGGGCCTGTAACTCTGAGATCTACGTTGCACTGACTCGCACCAGGTTCGTGTCTGTGTTAGACACAGCGCGTCCATCTCCCTTGCATCTCTATCTGAAACCGCGTCCTTCGACTCGTACAAGGACCGATCGGTGTGTTCGCCTCGAACACGCAAGGGACCTTAAACATTGATATCCCAATCGCGTCTGAGCGCATAGACTCGCACAGGACTCGCACCGGTGCCAGGTCACCGCGTCCGTCCCCTGTGGGTCTCCTACAACTACCTGGGGTGGTTCTTGGGGGTCCCTCGATTCTAGATGCCCTAGACCTAGGTCTAGCAAACTAAGATTGTGATATTCGATTGTGCTGAACTTATTGTGATAACATTTGACTTGTACATATGTTCCTGACCTCTAATCTCATAAAGAGATTAGTAGAGAGTGTTTATTAATAAATACATATATATTTGATATATTTACCTGTGTGGTGTCTTTTCATTTGGTGATTCAAGAGATTGTGTGGTAAAACAAGCTGCTTTACATTCCTTCAAGACTTAGCCTGAAGGCTGCTCTCCACAGCTACCACTAGGATAGCTTTCTATGAAGGTTGTCTTAAACCTATCTACCATAAGAGTCGAATTGTTCTGGTGCAAGGTGTCCACTTTAATTAGTGAACAGCATATACTAGGCCAACTTCTCACATTTGGTGGGCAGCGTGTGGGATTCCAGCTTGCTATTGTTTTACCAGAAAATCTCTATTTGAATTACTAACTGAAAACCACTATAGGTACTTAAGGTACATATAAAGTCAAGCTTAGTATCAATACGTTCTACTGAACTTAGAGCTGTGTGCCAAGGGATAGCACACCCTTTCTACAGCTCAAGCTAGTATCAGTAGGCCACAAACTAGTGTAGGTAGTACAACACTGCACAACACTAGAATGTCCTTAAAGGGTGGAACCAGTGGATCCACTCAGCCTCAGTATAAGGACATGGCTTTCTCTGACTTGAGAGCCATGTGTGTTGAAAGACACCTGAGGCTAGGACAGAGTCCCTCAACCCTACACCTGATAAATCTGCTGACAGCAGATGATCTTAGATTGGCTCTAGGAGCTAATGGGTCTGAATCAGTGGGTGGGTCAATTACAGTATCTGGGTCAGATGATGAACATCAGAATGACCAGGACTCTGTGATTGAAGGGCCAGGCCTCAAGGGGCCTGAAAAGGACAGAGGAATTCTCCCTAAGAGAACTGACAGAGTGGACGAGAGGCATAGGTCCCCTTCCAGGGAATATGAGCACTCTTATCACTCTGGCAGAGAATCTGTCCACCAGAGGAACTCATACTTTCCCATAAGAGAGACCTCCTCTGAAAGAATGTGCAAACTGCTGCAGTATGAGGAAGCAAGAGTTGCCCTCAGAACCAAGCAGTTGGCACTGGATAGAGAAGCCCTGGAGATCCAGAGAGCTTCTAGAAGAGAGGGGTTAGAACCCCTTGATGGCAGCAACAGTGTCCCTAGAGGCAGAGAATATATTCCAGACTGTTGGAAATGGCCCTTTTTGCAGGGTCACCCCTAAACTTTTTGCCTGCCTCCTGTATTTTTGCTGACCTGTTTCTGTTGGTTTTATGACTCTGGGCACTTTACCACTGCTGTTCAGTGCTAAAGTGCATATGCTCTCCCTTTGTAAATATGACTATGTGAATTGGTATATCCCTGATTGGCTTATTTGGTTTACCTGTTAGTCCCTAGTAGTGTGGCCTGTGTGTGCCCAGGGCTGGTAAACCAAATGCTGCTGGTGGGCCTGCAGCACTGATGTGTGCCACCCACAGAAGCAGCTTGTAAAGTGTGTCTCAGACCTGCCACTGCAGTGTCTGTGTGCAGTCCAGAACTGCCATCTTGGCTGTGAAGTGCACCCACTTCCCAGCCCCTGAACCTTCCCTTGGCATCTTGTAAGTCACCCCTATGGTAGGGTGCATTGTATGTGTAAGGTAGGACACGCCTTGCTGTGTGTAGCATGTCCTGGTAGTGAATTATGCCCCATTTCGTTTTTCACTACTGTAAGGCTACCTGTTCCTCATAGACTAGAATGGGCAGTTTGACTATTACATTCTATAGTCCTAACTGACCCCAGGAACATGGTAGAAAAACGAATTTAGTATGCCTGAGCTCAGAATATTAAAATACATCTTTTAGTGAAGTTTATTTTTATATTCTGTGTTTGAAAATACCACTTTTAGAAAGTAGGTATTTTCTTGCCTAAGCCTTCCAGTGTGCTCTGCTGTTATGTGTATTGGCTGTCTGGTTTTAGAGGGGCAGGGCAGGCTGAGTCAGACCTGGGTTGAATAGAGAGATCTGCATTTAGAGTGTGGGGAGGGGTGGCTCCTTGACCTGAATAGGGCTGTGCCTGGCAAGGTGAATGCTGGCTCCACCTCCTACTGTGTGTCTGCTAGCAGACCCCCTCTTTCTGAAAGGAAGAATGCAGCCTGGTAAACAAAGTGCTCCAGGCCTGAGCAGAACTGGTTCTGGCTAGGTTCAGTGACTTGTAGCTTCTGGAGAACAAATACTTTTGGGGTATAAATATCTGTGCACAAACCCCTACAATTTGTATTGCTTTTGGATCTGGAGAGGAAACTCTGTCCGTGCCACTGGAGGAATCTGCAGGAAGTGACTGTCCTTGCGCTTGTGTGTTTTTCTTGCACTGGCCTGCAGCAGTGACCACTGGACCTTGATGAAGAGGAAAAGGAACTTTTGAGAGAACTTTTATTTTTGTTACAGCAATTACCCAAGGGCTAGGAAAAGAGCTAGCCTCCTGCTGGAGTCTCAGGCACATCAGACTCCACCACCAACCTCCTGCTTCCTCCCTGCGAGGATTGCTATCTGCTGATGAGGCTCCTGTGAGTTCCAGGGCCTCTAGTTTGCTTCAGAGAAAAGAGTGCTGGAAATCGTCGCTAACGCACGTTTGCGAGCCGCTGCAGCCGAGAGCGCTGGAAAAATCATTGCGCTGCTGCCGCTGGGTGCTCGCAACACGAAACCATCGCTAACGCCCTTTGCGAGCCGCTGCAGCTGAGACGCGCTGGAAGAATCATCGCGCTGCTGTCGCCGAGCGCCGCAACCCCCAAAGAAATCATCGCTTCAAGACATCGCTTTGCGGACGCCGTGCGTCCGCCATTTTGATCGCATCGCACCGGATTTCGTCGCTCCTCGCGGAGCGCCATTTCTTCGCATCGCAACACAATCGCACACGCAACAGGATCGTCGCATCGTCTTCGCCCTCGCGGCAAGGCCTCAGCGCATCGGCGGCCTTGCGTGAAGAAGTTTGTCGCATCGTCTCCGCACGCATCAGCAGATCGGCGCATCATCCTCCCTTGCGGCAAGGATTTTAACGCATCGCCGGCCTCGCGTGAGGAAATTCATCGCTAACACTTCTTTGCGACATTTTGTTGGTTTTGCTACTGAATACAGGTACTTTGTGAGAGAAAGGGTCGCAGAGACCACTGCTTTGGATTTGAACCTTATTGTTGCAACCTTTGAACGAGAAAGGGGCGCAGAGACCCCTGCTTTGAATTTGAACCTTATTGTTGCAACCTCTGAACGAGAAAGGGGCGCAGAGACCCCTGCTTTGAATTTGAACCTTACTCTTGCAACCTTTGAACTATCTTTGACAGTCCTTCAACAGCTATCCTATTTTTGACAGTATTGTGGCTTTTACAGTTATTGGTCTTGTGATAAATCTGCCTTTACATAAAGATACTTATTTTTTATAACTACTTGTGTGGTGTCCCTTTGTAGTGTTCCTCACTGTGTTACTGTGTATGGTCATAAATGCTTCACACACTGCCTCTGAGATAAGCCTACCTGCTCGTGCTACGTTACCACAGGGTTGAGCAGGGGTATTAAAGAGGGTAGCCCTCTCACTCTGACTTAGGAAGAAGGGTCCCTACTTGGACAGTGGCCAGCCATTGCCAACTAGAGACCCCCATTTCTAACACAGACCATAGGAACCTGAGCAAGGTTGTTCCTCCCTACCAGAGTGGGGATGATATCCACAAGTGGATAACTGCTATGGAGAGGGCCTGTAGAGTACAGCAGGTCCCCCAAAGGCAGTGGGCAGCAATCTTGTGGCTCTCCTTTTCAGATAAAGGTAGAGACAAGCACCTCACTGTTAAAGAAGAGGATGCTGATAACTATGAAGTCCTGAAGAGTGCACTGATAGATGGGTTTGGCTTAACCACTGAGCAGTACAGGTTGAAGTTCAGAGACACCCAGAAGGCACAGACTCAGGACTGGACTGACTTTGTAGATTGTGCAACCAAGGCTCTGGAGGGTTGGCTGATTGGCAGTAGGGTTACTGATCTCAAAGGATTGTACAATTTGATCATGAGGGAGCAGATCCTTAATAATTGTCAAAACCAGCTTTTACACCAGTACCTGGTGGACTCTGATCTGACCTCTCCCCAAGAATTGGGAAAGAAGGCAGACAAATGGGTCAGAACCAGGGTAAGGCCTAAGAATCAGGGTGGTGACCAGAAGAAAGATTCTACCAAGTCCCAAGAGAAAGGTGGGGATAAATCTAAGGATAAGTCCACTACAGGGCCCCAAAAGTCCTCTTCTGGGGGTGGGTCCCAAACTCCTTCCTCTCCTGAAAAGAAACCATATTGCCATGTCTGTAAAAAGCCTGGGCACTGGAAAACTGATCCCAGTTGCCCCAGGGTTGGCAATAGAGAAACTGTTCCTCCAGCTATTACTACCACCCCTCCTGGTATTACCAGTAGTAATCCTCCAGTGGGGAGTAGTGCACCCAAAAAGTTAGGTGCTTTTGCAAGGGGAATAGAGGTGGGCCCTAGTTTAGACAGGTCCCCCTCAACAGACTCCTCAGACTCTGATGGTGGTATAGGATTTGCCACCTTTACCATGGGTCCCATTGCATTGGGCAGGTACAGACTGGAGCCAATGATTAATGGTCAGAAGGCTGTGGCATTCAGGGACACAGGGGCTAGTGTCACCATGGTGGCAGGGAAACTAGTCCCCCCTCACCAGCTTTTACCTGATTTTAAATACCAGGTGACCAACATTGATGGTGTCAGGACAGATCACCCCATGGCCATAGTCAATCTCAGCTGGGAGGGGGTCACAGGCCCAAAAAGAGTGGCAGTGTCCCCCAACTTGCCTGTAGATTGCCTGATGGGCAATGATCTGGAAATTTCAGCCTGGGCTGAAGTTGAACACCAAACCCATCTGAAGATGCTAGGCGTCCCTGAAAAAGCTAGTGGGGCTGTGATGGCCACAGCCCCAGCCCAGGGAAATGCTGGAGAGATGGAGCCTGGAAGAATGGCCCACTCTCCCCAAAAGAGAGCACAGGGGTTGAAGAAAAGTCTCCTTCCCCCAGACAGCAGGTAAGGGTCAGCCTCCTCAGGGAACTGATCCTACCCCTAGTGAAGGAACTGCCCCAGAGGTAGTCAGGCCTGGCCTGGCCCCACCCCTGATGGCAGAGGACCCTTCCAAGGTGGTACCCAGTCTGGAGCAGGTAACCTGCCCCTCTCTACCCTGCCTCAGTCAGCCCAGGGCTGCAGAGGTCAGGGAGGTCAGTGGACCCCACAGGGCCCCCTGTCCAGAGGAACCCCCCCATCAGCAGATTAGGGGCACCCAGTCTAGTAGCGCTAGCCAGGTGAAGATTCCTCCACACACTGAGGGATCCCCCATACCTTTGTGTAGGGACCTTCCCCAGAAGGACTCTGAAAGGCAAGGGCAAACCTGGAACCAAAAGGTTCCAAACCTGCCATGTCCCTCCAGTGTTCCACCCAAAGGGACCCAACCCCCAGCTGTAGGCAGCCAAAGGTTGACCCTTAGAGCAAAGTGCAGCTCAGTCATGGAAAGACAGGCATACATGGTGACCAGTGATCTGAGGAAACTGAGACCAACTTCCCTAGGGTCTCACTTCCCTGCTCAGACACCTCATCAGCCTTGTCCTTTACCAAAACACCCCACAGGTAGTAATTCCCCATGGTGGAGACCCTCTCATACCCTTAGGGTGAGGGATAACTTAGTGGACCATAAGTCAGGGGGTAACCATGCCAGTGCAGGTACTTCCTTATATGGCCACTCAGTAAATACAGGCTCACCTGGACAAGGTTAGCCTCATCTCCTTTCGTTTGGGGGGGGTTATGTAGGAAGGAGGAATCTGACTACATGGTTGCCCCCACTTTTTTCCTGGTATTTTGTTGGTTTTTGACTTAGTTTGGCTGGGAACCTGCTATTTAGGTCCCCAGCCTATCTGCTTTCTCTTTAAATGACTTGGAGTGCACTCTAGGTGCACTAGTGATTGGATACTGTGGTACCTTATGAGTCCCTAGTATATGGTACCTTAGGTACCAAGGGCATAGGTACTTCACAGGCCTACCAGGGGCTGAAGCATGTATTATGCCACCCCTGGGAAGCAGACTAAATCTGACACCACAGGCCTGCTACTGCAGCCTGGGTGAGGTGGTGCTAGCACTCCTCACTGAGATATAGGTTTCCTATATCTCTCCTGCACACACATTTAAACCTATCAGTCACCCCTAAGGCAGGCCCTATCAATCCTGAGGGCAGGGTGCTTGGTTCCTATGTGAGAGGGTGCCTCTGCCTGAGCAGGGCCCCTCTGCAGCTCTCAGAGTCCATTCCCTGGGGCTGTTTGTGGATGCAGTTAAACCATATACTTTTAAGTGCATTATATCCTCGCAGTAAAATGCTAACTTTGGAATGGCTGCATCAAAACATGTCGTGTTTGGTGTCAAACATCTTAGAATACTACCCCCCCGCCAGTCCTGGTGGCGGGGGTAGCATTCCACCCTTCTAGAGGGATAGACATGTACCTACTGTGGAAACGCGGTAGAATCCTGCAGAGCCCTGGCATCACAAAATGGATGCCACCAGTCACAGACACTGGGCTGCCCTCCTGCTGATGACCAACACTCGCAGTGGAGGAAGCCCAACAATAGATATCCTGTCCCAAGGGGTGTGACCACCTCCCAGACAGGGTTTAGTGTATTGGGGCTGGGTGGGTGCACTCCTAGAGTGCTTTGAAGTCCTGCACTGGGGGAGGAGAAGGCTCCTCTGTGCATATGCCAGTTCAAACCGGCTCAGGGGCTACCTGTCCCTGCTCTGGCGCGAAACTGGACAAAGGGAAGTGGGTGTAGCCACCCACTCCCTGACCCTCCCATAGGTAGGGTCATAGAGCTAGTCCCTCCCTTTCTTTTAGTATAAGAGGGGGAACCTGTGCATTGCACCCTATATTTCCCTGGACGACGCTCTACAAGAAGAATCCCGGACCTTCGACGTTCCACTACCTTTGGAAGACTGAAGAATCTCCCTTGGAGTCAAGGAGTGACTCCCCTGCTTGGCAGGCACCAAAACTACAAACGACGGTCGCAAACTACGCCGCTCCCGCCGGAGTCCGAAGTCCCTGCAGCCCAAGAAGTGGATTTCCTGACTTCTCAAAGGCCATCGTGAGTCCCCAGCGAAGCTGAGGCCAGTGGACCCCAAGGGTAATGAGGAACCGCGACCCCTGGGTACCGTGCACTATTGTCGAGTGCAACCCCTTCACAACGTTCCACGAACTTGTGCTTTGGACCACGTGTGGTCCCAGCCTCCAGCAGGAATCCCTCCTAAGATCAGAGGCCTACCACGTCCCGAGTGACCGTGGGCCCCTGTGAGTGAATCCTCCTGAGGCGTCTGCGATCCCTTGCCAGCCGGCTTGTGGGTCACCAGAAGACTTCCTAAAGAAACCGAAGGGCTCCCCTGGTTGCTCCAGGCCTGCCCTGACTTACCCTTGGTGGGTGAGTCCCACAGACCTTACTGGTCTGCGCCATTGCCTCTTCACACTTTCCCCAAGACTTGCTGTTACCAAGGCTTGTTGGCTCCGATCGAGTCGCCGACACTGCAGTAAGCAGCAGACATCGTGGGACACGCCGAATCCAGCTCCTGGTCATCGTCAACGCCTCCTGGACCTCGTGGCTGAAGAGTCAAGGCAACTGCGAACGACCTGAATCTTGCGACGACGGTGGGCATCCATCTTCCTTGCCCCGAGTCACTGCCAAGTGACTTTGAACACTGTCCCCTCTGCTTTCAGGTCTTCCATCTTCTGAATCCAGGCTTGGATTCCTCCAGACACTTCTCCTGTCGCCGCAAGCAGCAAGTCTTCACTGGCTCACATTGAAAACGACGCCGCGACCCGACACCAAAGAACACCTATGCACCCGGCTCCCCTGGGTGAGGTAACTTCAGCACTACGGTGCTCCTGTGGGTGTGGGCCCTAAAACAACTTACCCTGTAAGTGGCTTGCTTGTAGCTTCCCTAGAAGTGTCCCAAAACTCTAACTTTCTAAGTGCGACAATTGCATTGACTCGTACAGGGTTCGCGTCTGTGTTAGACACACCGCGTCCATCTCCTTTGCAACACTAGCTACAACTGTATCCTTCGACTCGTACTGAGTCCGATCGGTGTTCGCCTCGAACACACAAAGGGCCTGTAACTCTGAGATCTACGTTGCACTGACTCGCACCAGGTTCGCGTCTGTGTTAGACACAGCGCGTCCATCTCCCTTGCATCTCTATCTGAAACCGCGTCCTTCGACTCGTACAAGGACCGATCGGTGTGTTCGCCTCGAACACGCAAGGGACCTTAAACATTGATATCCAAATCGCGTCTGAGCGCATAGACTCGCACAGGACTCGCACCGGTGCCAGGTCACCGCGTCCGTCCCCTGTGGGTCTCCTACAACTACCTGGGGTGGTTCTTGGGGGTCCCTCGATTCTAGATGCCCTAGACCTAGGTCTAGCAAACTAAGATTGTGATATTTGATTGTGCTAAACTTATTGTGATAACATTTGACTTGTACATATGTTCCTGACCTCTAATCTCATAAAGAGATTAGTAGAGAGTTTTTATTAATAAATACATATATGTTTGATATATATACCTGTGTGGTGTCTTTTCATTTGGTGATTCAAGAGATTGTGTGGTAAAACAAGCTGCTTTACATTCCTTCAAGACTTAGCCTGAAGGCTGCTCTCCACAGCTACCACTAGGATAGCTTTCTATAAAGGTTGTCTTAAACCTATCTACCATAAGAGTCGAATTGTTCTGGTGCAAGGTGTCCACTTTAATTAGTGAACAGCATATACCAGGCCAACTTCTCACAATAAGGCGCGTTAGCACCAGGAAATTTACACCTGCTCTGACCTGGTGTAAAGTCGGACGGCAGCCAGCACCACAAAAGGGAGCACAGCCCAGGGCCACATCCGAAGGGCAACAGATGCCATGGAGCCACACATCATGCGGCCCGGACACCCATGAGGGCCACAACACCCACCGACACCACACCCAGGCCCGCAACACCCCCCCCAACCCCGGACTAAGAAATTGCACACCAACACCACGAATCCCAAAACAAACATTTTGCCTGATGTCGCACAAGCAGGAAAATAAACATACATGCGTGGCCAGAAAATGGAGAATCAGTCATACAGCAATGCAATCACCAACACAAAACACCATACAAACAAAAGCAGAAACAACCCTTAGGATGAGTCCTAGCTGCTCCTCACTGGACAATCCGTAGCACACAGCCTGGAAGACCAAATCCAAGAGAAGAAGGTGTGCCATGCGCCCAACAAAGGAAAGAGAGGGAGAGAGCGAGGGAGAGAGATGGAGTGAGATAGCACAAGCAGCGCAAGGCCGCTCGGGCACCTGGCTCTACATGCCAACATGTGTGTGTGCATCGCCATCCGTACACCATGAGCCCAAGGCCGTGTCCCAATCTCAGCGCCAAAGCCACATCACATTCCAAAAACGCAAGTAGTAGTCAGACAAACATCAGGGATGAAAGGACCATTGTCCCAATGCAGAAGGCGGGAGGACACCTGCACCTCTGACCTTGGTCCAGAACGCGCCTGGAACACCCTGATAGAGATGCAATGGCAAATGGGGATGACTCCCACACCACGCATTCAGCAAATGAACCATCCGACTGATCCACAGCCCACACACAGAAGCCCCTGCCTGTGGTACCCCCGCTTGGGATGCCCTTGACACTCACGGAAACAGCAACCCATAACCCACAACGTTGCACACACATTCGAATCATTGCTCAGAGCTGTGGCATATCCTCCACACAACTGCCGCAGTCCAGAAGATTGCCTGTTCACGAGACGCACCAACGCAATGGCAGGCCATACCGGGCACATGCACAACCCCCGTCACGTGGAACAGTACCGTGCACGTATGCTGCATTTACTGGGCGCACTGCCACTGGCAGTGCTGCGGATCAGTTACAGGCTCAGCTTCCGCATTGCCCATGTCACCTGCGTCCAGCCCTGGTTCCACTGCCGAACATGAACATTCGAGTGTCCAATGGATGTCTGCCTATCCAACACAACTGTTGATGAATTGGACTATGACTTGTGTCTGCACCCCCTGTTGGATCATGAACAGGAGTGTAACCGAGACAGCCGTGCATGGGATGCCTTGACATACTGCGTATGTATTGGTAGTTGTGCATGGGAGATTGCACAATTTCTCGTGTGCAGTGACCACATCGAGGCGCTCTCCTATTGGGCTGTGTTGCGGGTCAGTGAGACGGCGTGGGCTGAGCACACCTGCCCGGACCACCTAATGGATTGGCTCACCCTGGTGTTCCTTGAACACGACAATGACGTACTATTGGAACACATTGCACATGAAGCTGCACGGGCATTCATGGACGAATAACTACGTTTCTGCAGCCACATCCGATTGCCACCCACAGCACATGGCCCAACAACTTGTTGCATCGTGGGGATTGCTCACATATCCCACCACAACAGAGGACACGTCTGCCTTCGGTCGGGCTCTGGATGCATGTGCGTGGAATAACGCGTGTGTACACACACCTGTGCAAGGCGACGCAGGTCCATGGTTGGAGCAACACAGCGTCGTCTGGCAACGTTGCCAATTCGGACACACTGCTGGGTGAGAGCACACACATAGCAATGTAGCATGACATGTGAACCTGTCGGACCCTCACACCTGATCACTGTCGGCAGAGCAGACAATCGGTGCACCCCGGAGGCAGAGCACCATGCAGACCCCACATGCAGTGAGTCGTGCCCCCTCACACGGGGCAATGTGCAGACGCCAAACAACACATAACTCATCCAGCAAGGCAAGGTGGGCTGTGAGCGTTGCCATCCGTGATGAATGTTGTCCATTTCAGCCCCAACATTATCTGAACCTCGACATGTACCCATGCTGCGTGTAAGTGTCTTTAGCATGTCCCTGCCTGTTGTGGCCGTTGCCTTGTCCGTACTGACACGCACATGCCAATAAAGCCTATGCCACTCCACTGGTGTCTAACTGTGAGGTGTGTTGTTTAGATTGTCCACTCGTGTGCCACAATGAGCCTCGTCCCAACACAGGGAGGAACTGACTGACACATGTGCAATGGGGGTGTGTCCCTTTGGCAAGCTCCACCTCTGTGAGCCAGACATTGTTTTTGGATAGGTGCTGGACGACATGTGCACTTACATGACTCCAGCTATGTGTGTATGGTGTCCAACCGCTGACCATGTGGAGCAATGTCATACATCACAACAGAATGTGTCCACACAGATGTGTGTAAGTCGGTATGCGACGTGAAGTTCTGCTGTCACACGTGGTGTGGGATACCACTCCTGGCCTTCCACCGTTTTGGTCACTCCTACACACGGCCCTATTCAACACATGAATGTGTGCCTACGTTGGGGTGTTGTGAGATTGCTATTGATGCGCAATGGGGACACAGCTAGTACTCGCCTTCACAGTCATCCAATTGGCCATGTGTCTCAGGGATAGACATGCGTATAGATGTCAGTTACCAGGGTGTACCTTCATGTGCAATCATCGTCCCCACATCCAGCCATACTTCCATATGTGAGTGAACATAGTGATGACACACTGTGTTATTTAGAATGTTTTATTCACATTCAGGTGATTGACGGAGCTGGAGCTGTACCTGGCCATCCAAGCCCACATCACATGGAAGCCCAGTGGTGGGCCAACCAGAGTCCTTTGGGGATTGCACAGTGATTGGGAAGAGGGAGAGTGCAGTCCGCAGCAGGATTGCTGTGTGATTGGCCAGCGGTGAAGAAATGGCAGTCCATGTCGGGGTCAGGGTGAATGTCGCAGGGTTTTCCGGAGGTCAGTAGGAGGTATTTCCCAGGGCATGATGCATAGGTCATGACCAGGCAGGGACAGGCCATATGGCGGTGATGGATGCTACTGCCTCCTTCCTCACACAGTAGTTCCCATCCCCTTCTCACTCCCCTGATACGGGTTCTGTGTCCGGTGTGTCCGGTGTGTGTGGCGGGGTGATGGCTGCATCGCAGTGTGCCCCTGACACATCAGACTGCGTAGGTGATGGGGCAGCATCACAGTGTGCCACGGACACATCAGGGGTCGGAGCTGTGTGTGTCGATGTTCCCGGTGCAGTCATCTGGGAACGGCCCAGTGGCAGCAATGGCAAGTTGGAGTACTGCTGGGGTTGCTGTTCCCAGCCACTACTCGCTGGTGTCCAGCCGTGACAGACATACTTCCAGCCTGCATCTGCTCCATGGTGTCCATTGCCCTCCGCATCTGTGCCAACTCTGTGCTGTCATGGCTGGTGCCTGTCTGACCAGACAGTTCTTGTATTAGACTCATGGCACCAGCGAGGTTAGCCAAGGTCTGTGGCGGAGCATGGTGCATACAGAGGGTGTCCGATAGGGACTGTACGTGGTCCCTGATGGGACTCAGACACCCACGTATGGCATCGAGTTTGGCTGCCACGAGCTCGAAACCCACCCGCAGCTGATGGGCCCACCCCACCTGGCAACCCAACACACGCCGTTGGAATTCCATGTATTGGTCGGGGGGTCCTGGGAGACAGCTGTGGTGGTGTGTGTTTCCTGCTGTGTGGTCTGTGCAGGTGGTGGGGTCACCTCGAGGCAGCTGGCCTGGCCTGCTCCTGGGGGTGGGGTGCAGAGGCTGTCCAGCATCCGTTGGAGGGTGTCTTGACATATGTGCAGGTTGTCCTCTTCATCATCAATGGTGGGATGTGTGGTGTGCTCTGCAGGGGGTGTTGTTTGTCCCTCTGCAATGTAAAGGGGAGATGCAGGTTAACAGAGTTTCACATGTATGGTGATGATTTGCAGATGTTTACATTCAGACTGCATGCCAATGTACATTGTGACTGTTTTGGGGGAGCTGGCTATTTGATGGCAGTCAGTGTGTTTTTCGACAACATGACGGATGTGTGGTATTACCCGTACATTATCATCACACAGTGTCAGGCAATGCCAGATGTGGGTGGACAGTTACTACGCACGAGCGGAACCTGTTGTGAGCTCTGTCCTGTGGTGCTGGTGTTGCACTTTGTACCACATTGCCTTCATTGCTGATGTTCTGTGATTGCTATGTGTGTGTGCTGCATTGTGGGGGAGTTGCCCCTGCAGCTCTGATTTCGTGTAGCCTTCTCCCTTTGAGGCGGGGTGCCTTTGAATTGTGTGCTTTTCGGGGCCTGATTTGCTTTTGACTTGGGTCATGTGTGCTCGCGGACTGTTTTTGTGGCCTGGTGCATTGTTCGTCTGCTGCGTGTATTGTAATGCATGGGTTGTGGGTGCACGTGGACACGTCGGAGTGTGACCTGCTCCTTTACGGATGTGATCCGCACTTGGCTACCTCATGTTGCTTCGTGGGCCATGTCATTTTTTGGGGGCAGCTGCCATGCTATCGGACATGCAGTGTTACTTGCATAGTCAGTGTGGGTCACGGAGCCGCTGCTTTGCTGGATTCAGCACATGTGCACGGGTCTGTTGTGATATTGATGATGGGGGGGGGCCCTCTGTGCACATTGTGGATGGGGGCCTACTTGGCGTTTCTATGTGTGCTGCAATGTGCCAAGGCATTCAGGGACATGTTCCACGGTCATTGTGGGTGTGCTGTGTGCTGCGCGTAATTGTGCATGTGTGCCATTGTGCACATCTCCCCCCGTCCCCCCCGGCTCTAGTCGTTACTCACCCTGTTGCTGTTGGGTCAGGTCGTATCATGCTGTGTCCAGGCCCCCCAATCCTGCCACCGTCTCCTCACTGCTGACTGTGGCCACCATTTGCTCCAGCTCATCCAGCTCCTCCTGTGTCACAGGAGTCCCACCTCCAGTCGCCGTTGCTGCCTCCCTGTTGGCGGCGAGCTTATGTTTGGTCTGACTTTTCAGATCATGCCAGCGCCTCTTGACCTCCTCCAGTGACCTCCTGGACACTCCGACTGCATTGACGTTGGTGACGATGGCCTGCCATATTTCGGTTTGGGTTGCCAGTGCCGCAGTGGAGGTTCCGAACAGTTGTTGATGGTGTTCAGTCACCATCGTGACGATGATCTGGTCTTCATGCGGACTGTACCCGGTCTTCCTCTTCCTCTTGTCCTTGCCCTTCCCCGAAAGCGGTGTTCCTGGATGGTCCTCCATAGGGATTGTGGTGTTCGGCTTGTCCTCTGCACTCGGTCCGGGTGCATCCATGTTGCTACGCAGTTTGAATTGTTTTTGGGCTTTTTTTTTCTTTCTTTTATGGTGCTTTTTCCCGCCGGACGCATGGGATTTACAGGCCTGTGGCTGGTGTCCGCTGATTTCTGCACCGCGATTGGCCTCATCACATGATTTCTCGCGTTTCGCATTTTTTCGGCGTGGCGTTGATTTTCACGCTGTCATTTGACGCGTTATCTGGTGACTATCGCATGCTACCGCCTTGTGAATTCCACGTTGACACGGGGTTATTTTCCCGTGATAGGCTGCGATATTGAGAGTTGCGTTAGGCTACTCTTGCAGTAGTTATCACACGTTCTTGTGAATATACCCCATGGTTTCATGCACTATTGTCATGGCCCTGAACCGATTTCTACCGTCACTAAAAAGCCAATAGAGCCATTGGATAACTGTGGAAATATTTTTTCTGGGGAACCTTAAAATGAGTTGAGCGGACACATTTTCAACAATCTGGAGGCCATTAATGAGTTTTACAGGGACTGCCAGATAGCTAGAATCGGCATAGTCCAGCCTTGACTGGATTACGGCATTGATCACCGAGATGTAATGAGAGGCCTTCAATAAAACATAAGATTATTTTAAGGATCCTGGGCTGCGCGAAGCAGGTATTGGTAACTTTGGCTACCCGTGTCTCCCGGCAATTTCTGCACGTGATGTGCTGCCACATTCCTTATTTTTGATAGGCAGTTGGCTGGGTTTCTAGCTTACGTGATGCAAACACAGCCAAAGAGGCAGCAGAGTCCTGAGTGGACAGTAACAGTTTCAATTGTGTAACTCACTAAAGCTAAAGAAGTGTATTTGAAGGGACGCAGGTGTTTGTGCTATATTTACTTTAGGCCTGAGACCCATTTTCACTTACCCTCTTGGGAACCTAGGGAAATAGTTTAACTATCTCTTACTTGTCCCTTTGCCGGGGTAGCTAGAGACCTGGGCTGCTGGGATACCGCCTGCGAAAACCCGAAGTAATCCCCTTATTCACCAGCCTGAAAAGAAATAATGTACGAAAGCTTGTTTGGCCCAGAGTTTTTCTTCATAATTTAAATTAATTAATGTCCCACAGATCCTGTGGTTTAAGCTGACCTCTTGCCGTACCCTCTCTGTTCAGCTCTAGCTTTCATTGGCTATTATCGCCCAGACCTGTGAGTGGACCCCTCACCCTACAAACTGGCTCATCTGCGTGCTTGCTTAATTGTGATGCCTCAAAGGCGCTGGTCATCGGTGCCTAACTGACTAATTAGGCCCTTTCTGGGCATCTTCCCCTTTTCTTCAGCCTCAGACTGTTGTTTTGTTATAAAATCACACTTAAATTGTCGTAGGCTGGAGCTAAGTAGTGAGTTGTCATCCTCTTTGCTCAAACTAGTGTGGGAAAGCACTTATGTCGTCATACTTTTTTTACACAAAAACTCAATCTTAAACTTCTACACAAAACGACATGATCACACACTTGCGAATTACTTTTTGAGACTCCTGTCTATTTTGCCAAGAACACATTGGCTTGACAATTACTGATGTTCACGAGCGGTGTAGTGGCAGCAGTGTTTTAAGCCTTTACCAAGGAAAAACAAGCATTTGCAATGCAATAGGTCTCGCACTTGTTATATTTAGACTTATTGGTGTTGTAATGTTATTGGTTTTTTTATGTGTTTGTTGTTGTATGCAGAGTGTAGTGAAATTATATTAGTTGTATTAGAATGGTTGTTGTTTTAGTGGTGATGAATTATGTGTTGTGTAGTTTATTTGTGTAGTAGAATTATGTGGTATGGTGAATAGATAGTGGTAACAGAGAAGAGATAGAAGGGAAGAATGAGTGGTATATGTAGTTTATGGAGGTAGTTGTTATTGATATTGAGAGACAGGATGAGAAATGTTGTGTGAGAAGGAGAAAGAAGGAGTGCGTAGGTAATACTTGTTTAAAGAAGTATTTTTGTTTATTAGAAGATGGATTAATAAGAGGATTGGTGTCAGTGTTTTTTTAGTGATAGTTTGAACATAGTTGTGTATGAAACTGTGTGTAAAGAAGTGCAGTTAAGTATTTTATTGATGTGGTGATATTGTATGGGATAGTGAGATAGACGTGATAGAGTAGTAGAGAAAGATAAAGGTGTAAGTGAAAGGGGTATTTGTAGGGCGGGTGGAATATGAGAGGTAAATTAGTTATAGTGTGAGAAGATTTAGGAAGGTAGTATATGTTAGTAGGTTGCATAGAAAGAAATTAGGTAATGTGATGGAGGAATGATATGGTGTAGTGGTATATGTTGGTTAGCATTTAATGATGTATTTTCCCAAATAACTAAGTATAAGTAAATAAAAAGGTTTTTTTTTTTTAGAAAAGGTTTTTTCTTTTGTAGACACACATATAGCATTTAAAATTTGTCCCAAATTGTTTATTCTAATAGTCAAAATAGTACTGGTAGTATAAACTTTAAAAGTTTAAATATATAGAGCTGGCAATATGGTGGAAAAGTTATATTGGGAAAAATATTTTTGAGTGAATTTACTACCAGTGTGCGTATTAAAATTATTTAAAAAAAAAAAATGAAGTGTGTGTTTTTCTTATATAAACTTTGCAGAATTGGGTATGTAATCTCTGGGGTTCTGTAAATTGATTAAATGTGTGTTTTAAGGGTTACATTTGTGAAACCAAAAGTTGAGTTAAGAATATAAAACTGTGGGGGTGATGTGTGTGGAACGCAAACTCAAAAGTGTGACTTAAACAGCCTTGGTGGGCTATATAATAATTGCAGTGGCACGGCGATGGTGCTTTTGAGTTTGTAAAAAAAGTGTCAGAAGCTACTACATCTGTCCCATTAGCATATAGCAATTACCATGTGTAAAAAACTCTGTACCCTTGCAAGATTCCCAAGGTACATTTCCACCTCTTAAGAAATATAAGTGGAACCCACTCCAAAAAACCAGAGCACTTCCTACAAATAAGCATGCGGGTGCTTGCGTGTGTGGGTGATAGGGTTTTCACAAGTGAGGCCTAATTGTGGGAAGTGCTCTGATGCTGTGGAGTGGGTTCCAGTGAAATGTCCAGATAGGTGGAGATATACGTTGTAAAAATTTCAAGGGTACGGAGTGTTTTCAAAATGGTAATTGCTTTATGCGATAAACTATGCATTAACTTTAAGACCGAACTTAGGGTGTAAATGTATCCATGATATACGTCTATAAGGGGAGCAGCCTGTTACACCTTGCCTGCCCTTTGGTACCCCTCGCTACTTCTTTTCGCAGGATTCTTGGCTGAGTGAACATAAAATAAGCAGGGGTTTTAAAAAGTTGTTTGTAAATTCCCATTTCATCCTCTACACGTAGCCTAAGCAACTAATAGGAAGCCAAAAAGGGACAAACGTTGCGAAAGAGTTAACCTAAGGAAGTTCCTATAGACTTTTTTTGGGGGGAGTTTTATATAGCGCAAAACTAGACCCGAAGGTATCAGAGCGCATTACATGAGCACCAATTGCTTGACAGATGGACAGATTCATTTTTGTTAGGCACTGGGAGATTAAGTGATTTGCCCAGAATCACAGGATGTTGAGCGTCCCTGCCGAGACTCGAACCCGGTTCCCCAGCTCCAACATAGACTGCTCTAATCGTTAGGCCACATCCTCTCCAATAGGCTTTAGGATGGCTCAGTGACTTCATTGTGTTTGCGGCACAAAAATACCTTACTACTTCTTATAGAAGGTTTCCTTACTGAGGGAATATAAAGTAAGCAACAATTTTAAACGTTTTTTCGAGATTCCCATCTTATCCTCTCCATGCAACTTAAGCAAATAATAGGAAGCCGATAAGGGGCAAACGTTGGAAAAAGGTTATCCCAAGGAAGCTGCGATAGGCTTCAGGATGGCTCAGTGAGTTAATTGTGTTTGCAGCGAGAAAATAAAGGGGCATATTTACAAGCCCCTTGCGCCACTTTTGCGCCGCCGTTGCGTCACGCAAGTGACGCAGCGGTGACGCAAACCATGCGCCGCGTTGCGCTATATTTACAACGTGACGCATCTAGGGAGATGCGTCACGTAGTAAACCCCTGCGCCACATGAAACCTACGTCAGGTTTCATGTGGGCGTACCGGCGCAGGGGGCGTTCCGGCGCAGGTACGCCTCGGAAAAGTGACGTAGTGAAATCTACAAGATTTCACGCAGTCACTTTTCCGACGCTGGTGCGCCAAATCCTTACGCCTGCTTCAAGCAGGCGTAAGGATTGACGCACCATGTTAGGGATAGGGAAGGTTGGGACAGTGCTGGAGTTGCGTCGCGCTTGCGACACGACTTCAGCACTGTGCCAACCTTCCGCCGGCAGATGCGTCACGCATCTGCTTATCCTTGCGCCACGATGCGCCGCATTGTAAATGCGGCGCATCGGACGTGGCGCAAGGGTAAACTTGCGTGACGCATTTTCCCTGGCGCATCCCTGCTGATATGCAGGGATGCGCCAGGGAATGTAAATATGCCCCAAAGTGTTTATGGGTTAAAATGTCAAGCTCTGGCAGGGCCTTCTTAAAATTCCATCCTTACTAAGTTACAAACCTTAGAACCATTAAAACTGGTGAAAAGTAATACCTTTTATTTAACGTGCTTTGATTCAACAAATGCGGCACTAAGCAGGCTCGAGCCCCATCTGCATGTAAAAGTAACATACATGTTTCTCCCAATGTCTACCCCTGGGGCACTAACAACAAGTTATCCAATATCCGTTGTGGGTGTGACTCATTATTTCAGACTCAAAATGAACCACCACTGATGCAACAATTCTGGCTGGTATGTTTCACTCCAATAACTACAACAGCGTTCGCCGAGGGCCTCCCTGTTTAAAAGTGCACACAGGGATGTGTACATACTGCAAAAACAGCATAACTTGTATACGGATGGCATTGTCTGTTCGCTACAGTTTTTTTATAAGGGCAGCACCATATGTTTAAATATGGCAGCTTCGGAGTTTATTACATATGGTAATTGCTAAATGCAAAAAACTTGCATTACTTTTAGTAAGGGCCACTGGAATTATATAATTTTGGAGCTGTTGTGTCTTCAGCATTTTTATGAACTTGCTGCATTTGCCAGATAATCCATCAACTGCTGCATAAAATGCAGATTTCATAAAAAATATGTTTGAAGCAGAAACATATTAAATGTTACTAAAAACAAAATAAATTCTATTGCTGCATAGTGGACGGCCCTTTGAAACGTTCACTGATAACTGATCTATTGCTTTTGGCTGTGTTTATGTGTTAAAGTGGTAGTAATAATATAAAACCCTAGTTCAAACACTGCGAACATGTAAAAATGGAAAATCAATAAAGCAATACTATCACAAAATACCCCACATAACACCGAATAATTTGATTTTTCTTGCCATAAATTTTGTGAACCCTGCTGTATAATCTGGTCCTCCCCTGATGCATAATTGCAGTGCCCCTTCTGCTCTCCCTGTATAAACAGGTTTGACCAAACCACAATGCACTAGTTAGTACAACAGTGAGCAAACACCAAAGAAACCCGTCTGCCGCTCTGTAGGAAACAATTGGTTCCATTGGCACCTGGCAGGTGTAAAGCATAAATAATTGCAAACATTTTACCTCAGATCAGGTGCAAATTGAAAATGTTGTGTACAAAGTTAAAAAAAAAATGTTAACTGACCTTTCTCCTGCCTAGCTATAAGAAAGGGTAGGTTGAAAAAGATGAGTTACAATTAGGTTAACTTATAATAAAAGTGCCAAATGCAAGCATGGTTAATACACGATATACAGAAAGTGCTACATGTAACATAGAATATTTTCCCCAAAAAAAACACTGGAATATTGTTAAAAAAAAATATTTAACACAGCGCATACAGTTTGCACTACATTTGAATGGAAAAAAGTATTTATAATGCTAGATATATAATAGTACTTAGGGTAAAAAAAATGTACCAAAACAAAATGTAAAAAAATACAGCAGAAATAACCTCAATTTGCTTTATACACCGCATATGTTTTCACGCTTAATATGTAAAAAGTGTGGTTACAATAATATTTTGAGCACTACTTACTATATAAAAATGTACCAAAGTAAATCTTAACTTATTCCTCACTTGTTTACCATTTCTATAAATATACTACCTTTAGGTGATTGTGTGTTTACGCAAAAAAGTTCCAGATACTCTAACAAGGCTTTTGTCACCATCTTTAGAGAGCTTTTCTTGGGAGAAACAGTCAGTTAGCAAAGTAAGAAGAGTAAATGAGAAGCAGATGGTAAAAACTGTTGTAAAACTCCCAAGCTGTATAGATGGTTATCATCCTTGTTTGAAGCATGTGTGCATTTTATTGCACCGTAACCATGTGTCTGTGAAAGTAACAAACAATTAAACACATGCATGGAGGGGGGTTGGATGTTGGAGGTTGGAGAAAGGGTGACAGAGAGGAATACCGAGGTTAAGGCAGAAAGTGCACCAAGCGCTATATATGTTTGACTAACGGTGCTCTAGGGCCAATGTGCCAAGGTTACAAACCTTTAAATGGCAACAATAGTAAAATAAAAACACGGAAACTGTGCAGCAGCTTCATTGAAGTGTTTTCACAGTTTCCTGAGTGCTACACCCCCACTGGTCCTCCATACACTCTTGCAGAGGTCTAAGAGACAAGCATATGTGGCACTATGAAAATGACATACGCACTTGATCTGAAATGCAACTTGTGAAGCCGCAGAGGCTAATACGGTTCCTTAGAATGATACCATTCTGCATATTTTGTTGATCACAGCTCCCTAGTACTGCAACTTTTATGCACGGAAAGCAGTTCATTTGTAAAAAGTTACGTGTAAACCCAGATGTAGCAGGTCTCTGTTGCCGTCTGCAAACAATAAATATTGCTTGTTTTAGTGAAAGGCTCTAGCAAGATAAGGGGCAGCTAAAACTACAGACCGGCCCCTGGAGAATGCTCTGGGGAAAGATTTCAAGGTCAAAAGGTTTTCTTTGTTAACTATAAATCCCAATAAAGCCCGTTTAAGCTACAAAATAATGTTGAAAACAACAATTGGTTCTCAAAATTAAAACACAGTCCGTTCACCACAAAAAGGCCCTTTCAGCCAAGGACTTGCAAACACATTATGCATGTAAAACTACAACTTATTCGCAAACACAGGCCGTTGCCAAACACAAAACAAAATAAAGGCTGTTTGAGACTCGGTGGCAGCTTGATTGGGAGCTCAGCCCTGAGCCAGGCAGAGTCTCTTCAAGTAAGAGGACAGGAGCTGGTCCGACGCAAAACCAGGGAGGTGGGGGGACGGGGCTGCTGGGATTTAGCTGCCAGCTTGAAATGCCTGCCTCTAGGTTGTGGTGCTTACAGGGGAACAAAAATATCCCAAAAATGCCCGGCAGCACTTGGAGAAAATTAAAGTAAACATTTGTAGGCTGCCTGCACCTTTAGAAGATTCCTGCCTCGGCCTCTCATTAACCATATTCCACAGATACAGCACAGCCTAAACCATTAGCAGAACACCCCTGTCGGAGCTGGTCTTTTCCGGCTTAGGAGGAGGTGGGAGGGACGAATGCTGCAAAAAAATGCAAGCAGCTCCAGGCCTGAAGCACCCACAGTCTAACATGAGCAGGGCAGTACGAAAAGTAATAAAATAGTCCCCCTACTAACAGATAAGCACAACCAAACGTACTGATACTGTACTTAGGGCCATATGTATCAAACAAAATTGCGATCGCAAACACTAAAATTCACAGAATTTCAGCGTTTGCGATCGCAATTTGGCTTAGTGGTATGTATGAAGGAAAAACTGCCTCGCAAAATAAGGAATCGCAAAATTTGCGATTCCCTATTTTGCGAATGCATTTAAGGAATTGCAAATTGCGATTCCTTAAATGCAATGTAAGAAGCACCAAAAAAGTGCAATTTGGCCTTAAGGAATCGCAAATTACCACCAACTTCAAGTTGGTGGTAATATGCGATTTCTTTGAAAAATGCACTTTTATGCATTTTTCCAAGTGCAATGTGGCGCACAGACATGCCCTTAGGGCATGTATGTGCCCCACATGTGCACCCATGCATATTTCAGGGGTGCAACAGGGTGTCCTTTTGACACCCTTGCAACCTTGAAATTGCATTCCCAATTTGCGATTCTCTAATTGCTAATCGCAAATTGAGAATGTCTTCCCTAGAGGCCCATAGGAATGAATGGGGAGGGTTTCCTTAATTGCGAATCGCAATTTGCGATTCGCAATTAAGGAATATGTAGGATTCGCAATTTTGTTTGCAAATCCTACATACATCACGTTTTGCGATTCTTAAATAGCGATTCGCAAAAAATCGCTATTTGAGAATCGCAAAACCTAACATTGATACATATGGCCCTTAGTCCCTGCTGCCTGGGAGGAACAAAGAGTAAAAGGATGGACAACGAGGCAGGACTGACCATTAGCAAGCAAGGATTTTTAAAGGACACTGAAACATACAAATCAAAAGGAAGGGGATGGCTTTTAGCCCACAGAGAAGTATACTAAAGTATACATGAGGTCGTACGCTTACGCTCGACCTAACAAGCTACATGAAATGGCAGAAGAACTTTAAGATCGAAAATAAGCAATGCCATTCTTATAACTACTACATATGAATTTCAAATAACTTTGGTAAAGTTTGTTAATCAAAATACCGACTGCCATATCGCTATTAATAGCATGATTAATTCTAACTCCTTAAGCGCCAAGATTTAGCAAGAAAGTAGCTATCATTAATTAAGACAGAACAGCAAGATGAAAATCCACATTCCGTCTCTGAACGAGCAGCACTAGTCCATCCTTTATGTCTATGCTGCAGCAGCTCTCGCACGTCCCCCTAGGAATTCTTTATCCACGGATCCCGTCTCCCTAATTCGGCCATGTACAGTACAAACGCTCACCTTTCTCCGCTGTCACACTCATATTAGCGGATCACGGGGCTTCTGCTGCTAAACCGCTTCCAAGCACTGGTGTTTACACCTGGCTGACAATCACTGCAGCCCCTAATGGCCGCAGTGTCTGAGGGCCGGCTGTGTTTCTTATACCAGTGTGACGCAGGGCACGAGTCGGGGGTACACACAGGTACACGGCGTCCACCCACTATTTTCACAGGGTGGACGCCGTCCCCCCTGCCAGGAAGTTGGTCCCCACAGAAATATGTTGAACTTGTCCCAGTGTAAGACACCGGGACACGATCAGCGGCGCCTGCACGTTGTCTGCTTTCCATTTACAGCAGCAACGTGCAGGCAGCGAGGGGGCTTTTTTTTCACCTCCAGCCAGGCCGAAGTTAAGGGGCCATCAGGCCTCCTTTTGTTTGAATATCCTGACTGGAGGGGGTCCTGTAACCTCCCACCTAAATGTAAATGCACTGGAGGGGAAACAAAGGCACACAGCTTTGCTATCTCTTCACAGGTACTTAAGGGAGGCATGCTTTTACCTTTGTTCTGTCCCTCTATATAAGTGCAGACACTGTAAGACTGTCAGAAAAGGTGGTCTGTCCCAGTATTTACACAAATAATTTTAATAGCATTATTTTATTTCTTTTATAGCGCTACGTCGTGACGTCATGGCACGTGTCATGATGTCACTTGCATAGTGTCTGACTTGGTCAGTCCCCCCACTTCTTTTTATAGGACTTGTGCCCTGAGTGTGAGGTACAGTTTGCTGTCAGACGTTCGAAAAGAAACATAATATATATGTTTAATTCCAGTTGGCATTAGTCCTAAAACCAGTTGGTCCCTGCTTGTGCCCCAGAGGCACTGTAAAGTGCGCGCTCACTCCATCGGAGCAAACATTATTCCTAAGTATGCAAATTTCCCGTGAGTCCGTTCAAATGAAAGGCAGTAATAATACACCAGGCTGCACGTAGGGACTGCGTGCGGGACGTGCTCGTACCCGCGGCAATACTCCTTGGGAGTGGACTTTTAAAAAAAGGTGGGACATGCACTCACCATAAGCCAATTGCAGGCTACTATTTTTACAGGACACACAGACTTGCCAATCTAAAAGCGTGGGAGGAGTCAGACCCCACAAGTACATACAACAGATCACCACAGCGCAAGCGCTGTAAGCTCGACCTAAAAAGAAATCAAGTAGGTGACAAACACTACAAAAATTGGAAACAAATGTGTTGCAGCACACTTTCCTCTCGTTATTGCCTCCTTCATACATGGTTCAAATAGGAACCGACAGCACAGGAAAAACGCATAATTTATATTTGATTGGGAACCTCCAGTAAAGTTCACTGAACAATCCATAAACTTAGAAGGGTAGTTTGTAGGCTTGACCTCCTTCTTTAGAATAATGGCATCAGTTGATCTGTGAAAGGGGTCGCAAAGATACATTTATCTGCCTGTGTTGGAGATGGAAGTGTCTAATTAATGTTACACAGAAAGTTGGATCTGGGGGTCTCAAAAACAGATAAGAATGCTAATAACCTTTTGTTTGGAAAAGGCAATGACGTGCATTTCCTGCTGATGATAATTTGCAGACTTCTTTGAGAAAAGTTGTCTCCATTCTGGATTTGACAAGGTCAAAAATGCTACATGTATATCTGATTTGGAGAGGTAACTTTTTGTGGCCGACAATAACAGAAACATTCTACCCACTGCCTGGGATTAGAGCCCAGTTTAGAAGTGGCAGAGGCCAATGTAATCTACGCTTCTAGTAAGATGTCTATAATTTTCCCTTCCGTTTGTTGATGCAGTTTAGTATATCCCAGTGGGATTGGGAGAATTTAGGACTCCTGGGGATGGTGTAAGGATTTCATCCAGATTTTTCTGGACTCCTTTGATGGGTACATCTTCAAAATATCTTGTGTCTTTCGAATGAAGATCATTTCGTCGTTTGGTCAAAGACTGCGAAGTTCCTTATTAACAGTTTCACAGTATGAATGAAATCGAAGGTATGTCCAATGATACATTTGCAGAATTTAAATCTGTTCCATTCTTTATCCCACATTCAAAATTGAAATGAATCCTGTTTTCCGGGTAGTATTGCTGTCATGAGTATGGAAGGCTCGTCTTGAACTACAATACTAATATTCCACCATTCTGCTGTTTTTCGCTCCCGGAACATTGCTCTAATTTCACGCTTATGGAAAGTATGGCAATTCATGTTCCTTTTTCATGGTCATTTTTTGCTCCTTTGTGCTTTGCCAAACTTTTGAATCCGGTTGCATGATTCGGCTCTTAGAGTATCAGAAATAAATTACACCTTGACGAAATCATTTTCATGGTATCAAAGTGTCAGTGACAAAGATTACAGGTAGTATAAGAAAGAAAGCTATCATTGTAATATCATGAATAATATCAATATCATAGTGAAAAACACATGTCAGAAATACAATATGATAAGAAATATGATACTGCTATGGAATAAAACTGAAAAGTACAATTTTATGCTATAAGATAAGTAAAGAAGGAAATATAGAACCCATCTTAATAATAATATTATTTTTTTTATGGAGAAAAGAAGGAAAGAGGGGAACAGAAAGAAATAGAAGCAAAGAAAAGAAAGAGAGGGAAGAGGCGAATATAAATTAGGGTAAAGATGAGTGCGAAGATAGAAAAGTAGTAAAAGGTAACCAGAGTAAATCAGACTTGATTTTCTGGGATAACAGTGAAGATGAAACAGTAGATATTCTATGTTCATCACAAATAAAGTTCCACCATGTTGACATACATATTTTAGAGTTATCTTGCCAACAAGTAAGAATAACCTTAAAAACAAGAGCAATAAAAAGAACAAATAAACTCAACTTCGATGAAGTAACTTGGGAATCAACAGACAGGGATCCAAGAAAAACATTTTGAATGGATAGAGGGGCATCGTTCTAGACTCCTCCCTCACCCTGACCCACTAGATCAAAGCCGTCGCCTCCACCTGCATCAACTCCCTCCGCAACCTCCGCAAGACCTTCAAGTGAATACCCCCCGAATGCAGAAAGACCATCACCCACGCACTCATAACCAGCAGACTGGACTACGGCAACGCCCTCTATGCCGGAATCAACAAAGCCCTGCTACACAAGCTCCAAACCATCCAGAACACCGCAGCAAGACTCGTCCTCGGAACCCCACGACACGAGCACATGACCCAGCACCTACGAGACCTCCACTGGCTCCCCATCGAAAGAGAGTAACCTTCAAGTTACTCACCCACGCCTACAAATCCCTCCACAACACCGGACCCAAATACTTCAACGAAAGATTCTCCTTCCACGTACCCAAAAGGAACCTCCGCTCCACCGACCTCTCCCTGGCAGAGACCCCACGCATCTGCAGAACCAGAACCTTCTCCTACATCACAGCAAAGATCTGGAACAAGCTCCCAGTCAACATAAGACGCTCCCCCACTCTGCACACCTTCAGGAAGAGCCTCAAGACCTGGCTCTTTGACTGATCTGGAGCTGCTCCCCCCCCCCAGCGCCTTGAGACCCTTACGGGTGAGTAGTACGCTTTATAAACCCCCGATTGATTGATTGATTGATTGATTGATATTGCAATTAAATATCTTGGAACAATAAGACCATACGGAATTCCAAAAATTAAAAACATTAGGGCAGTAGTATATTAAGTGGAAGAGGAAAGACAAGACCAGCAAAGAGGAGAAGTGGAGGGATTGATTTCATGGATAAAAACGGGTGTACGAACAACTCTATTGTATAGAAAAAATAAGGATTGAGTAATATTGGCAGCTTTGGAGGTAGTACAAATTTTATGCCATAATTTATCCCATTGTTGAGTTGAGAGGGACATCGAGAGTTCTTGTTCCCATGCTGTTTCAGTTGAGGATTTTAGTCTATCAGAGATAGGGGCGGACAAGAGTTTATATATGAAAGCAGCTTTAGGGTTAGAATCGGAAGAAAGTTTGTAAACGGAGGTTAAGGGAGAAAACGGAGTAGAATCAGCAGGGATCTCTTTTGGCCAATAAAAACATTTGAAGAGCCTGTGACAATTGGGAATATTGGGAAAGACAAGAGGAGTATAGATCATATTGTTCCTGCAATGTTTTGAAGGGTATAACAGAATTTTGAGATATTCGCTGATGAACGTATAGGATATCCTTTTCTTTCCAGTGCTTGAAGTAAAATGATTTGTGTCAAAACCTAATGAATTTATTGTACCAGATAGAGGAGGCAAGGAAAGCTTGATGAAAGTTTGATGAAAGTTAGAGCCAGAAGTGAACTGTGAATGTAATAAGTGTTGGGAGTATTTTAAGATAGGATGCTTAATAATAAAAGTACAATTGGACATATGACTAATATCATAGAAGGAAAATCCATTTAATAGTGAACGTTCAAAAATTTTCCAGCTGCGTATAGGGGAGTCTTGATATTGTTTATCTAGAGCATATATTTGTCTGATTAAAAAAGCAGTATGATATAGTTTAAAAATAGGAAAACGCACGCCTCCCTCTTTCTTTGGCTTAATTAATTTGGATAAAGCGATACGAGCGGGTTTATCATTTCAGAGAAATTTAGTTCGGAGGGAGTTAATATGATTTAAATAGGAATTGGGAATTTTGAAGGGTAACATAGAGAGCAAAAAAAGAATAAGAGGTGTAATCATCATTTTAACGGTATCCAATCTACCTCACCAGGATAAGTGGAGAGGAGACCAGGAAGAGAGCAAATTTTGAATCTTAACTTTTAGTGCACTAAAATTGTGAGTAAGGGTTTGAGAGATGGTAGATGAAAACCAGATACCTCAGTATTTAATCTTAGACAGACACCACATAAAGCTAGTGCCAGAGAACATAAATTGATAACATAGGGAATTTAAAGGTAAAATTTCAGTTTGGGAGAAATTCAGTTTATAACCAGATAATTTAGAATATAAATCAATCTCCTGTAAAAAGGGAGGTAGACCAGAATATCATCTGTATAGGCAGATAATTTGGTGACGCAGGTTGTATGTTGGAAACCAGTTATCAAGGAATTACGGCAAATACGTTCAAGGTAGGGTTCGAGACAGAGAAGGACTAAAAGAGGAGAAAGGGGGCAGCCTTGTCTCATTCCTCTATGTAAGTTAAAGTAAGGGGATGAGAATCCATTGACAGAGACACAATCCCGCGGTTCTGAATGTAATAATTTAATATATGAAACTAATTTAGGGCCAAAACCGAACCAATGTAGAATTCTGAACATAAATTGCCAATTTATACGGTCAAATGCTTTTTCAGCAACTAAATATAATGCAGCAAGAGGATCAGGGTACCTCCTCCCTAATGTGAGAATATTGGAGAACATCCTGGCATTATCTGAGGCAAGCCTCCCCTTAATGAAACTGGATTTATCAGGTTTAATGAGATGGGGTATAACATCATCCAATATAGAGGCAAGAATTTTTGCAAACATTTTGCAATCATAATTAATTAATGAGATGGGGCGATATTTTTGACACAAAGTATGATCTTTACCAGGTTTTGGAATAATTACAATGAGTGCATCTAAAAAGGAGCCTTCAGGTTTAGAATTCAATAGCAAGGAGGTGAAATACTCAAGTAAATGTGGTGCAAATGTAGATGAAAAAGAAGAAATGAGTTCAATGGAAAAGCCATCAGGACCGGGGGCTTCAGCTCTCTTCAGAGATTTGATGGCATCCAAAATCTCCTGAAGAGTTATGTCCTTTTCAAGAAGAGCCATAGCGTCCGACATGGATGGAGGAGAAGCAAGATCGCTGAAGAATGATTGGATATGATGTTCAGAGGGATGGGTATCCTCCGTTGAAGGAAGCTGGCTCTGTATATACTATACCAAAGTAAGTTATAGTGTGCACAGAGTCCAGTGGAACCCCAAAGGTAGGCAGAGGTAAAAGTAGATAGCACCTTACTCTCTATTTGTGGTAGTGTGGGCGAGCAGTCAGGCTTTATCAGAGGGTAGTGTTAAGCATTTGTTGTACACACTCAATCAGCAAATGATATCACACACTCAAAGACTGAACTTCAGACCAATTGGTTTTGTATAAAAATATTATTTTATTTTCTAGAACTAAGCAAGCCTGGCACAGGTAAGCAATAAATACTTTACAGTAGTAATGCAATTTGTAACAATTTTGCAATTGTATATGCACTTTGATGTGATTACAGTAGAGCTACTAGTAATGCAATGCTTTTGATATACTGTACATATACTTAGTATTGCCTTTTTAGTAGAATGTCAAGTAGATTATGTGAGAAAATGCCCTCTTTCTGCATGGTTGCCTCCACTTTCTGCTGAACTGCTGATGTGCTTTGACTGAGTGTGCCCTGGGCTCCTGCTAATCAGGTAACCAGGGCCTATGTTCTTTCCCTAAAACTGCATTGAAAACAAAATCCAATTGGCATCTCTGGCCACACGTCAGCCCCTGGAAAATGGTACCACAGGTACCCAGGGCATTGTGACCAGGAAAGACCTCTAAGGGCTGCAGCACTAATTGTGCCACCCTTAGAGGTCCTGTACCATTACAATCACACACTGCCTTTGCAGGCTGCGTGTCTTGGTACAGAACAAAGTGAAGAGTCGACATGGCACACATCCCTGTGTGCCATGCCTACAACCCACTGCCCTGGCATAGATCAGTCGCCCCTCTAGCTGGGTGCCCTATACCAGTGGTGAGGGTACAGGTGCATGAGCCCTGTACCCCTACAGTGTCTAAGTCCATTCTTAAACATTGTAAGTGCAGTGCTGCCATTAAGAGTATATGGTGCTGGGATATTGTCATTACGAACTCCACAGCACTATAATGGCTACACTGAAATCTGAGAAGTTTGGTATCAAACTTCTCAGCACATTTAACCCACACTGATGCCAGTGTGGGATTTAATGAAAAATGCACACAGAGGGCATCTTAGAGATGCCCCCTCAAAAACGACCTACCACTAGTGTCCAGGCTGAGTGGCTGCTTTCAGCTGCCACCACTAGACATGTTTCTGGACCATGGGTTGAGAGCCTGCTGCTCTCGGGGGCCTGAAACAATGCACATCCTGGGACGAGGTGCCAAGCCTCCTCCCCCAGGATGGGCAGGGTTCACAAAGGGGAAGTTTCAAAGGCTTGCCGCCTTTGTGAGCTTCCCCAGGCCACTTGCTGCTTTCAGCAACTGGTCCCCACTGGTTCTGACCCCCACTTTGGGTGGGAGTACCGGCGGGAAAAACAAGTGAGGAAGAGAGGTGTGCCCACCTCTGCCAACTCCACCACTCAGGTGGGGGAGGCGAGGTGCAGCACAACTCTCAGTCCCACCCATCTTGCAGATGGGGGGACCCAGCCAACCAGGGAAAGGCTTATGCCCCCCTCCCACTGGAGGGTGGCCTAGTAGGGGGTATACCGACCCCAGGGAAGGGACCCATTGGTCCCAACCTTTTTATCTACCTGTAACGCCCCTAAATCTAGTATTTAGGGGCACCCCTGAACCTTGCTTCCTCAGACAAGAAACCAGAAGAAGAAAAGAAGAAGAAGGACCGAACAGCCGTGCCTAAGCTAACAAGAGGAGGACGCCTACTGACTTAGCCCCAACCCTACCGGCCTGTCCCCACCTCGAACCTGCAGAAGCGAAACCCCGGTGTGTCCTGCAGCCAGCAGCCTCAAGAACCCCGAGGACCTGCCCTGCCTGCAAAAGAAAAGACTCTGTCTCCTGTGAACACAGGATTTGTTCAACAACAGACTCCAGGTCCTCCAAAGTCCGCGAGTCTGCACCACTGTGCACTCGACGCCCACGGCCCGAGTTCGAGTGACCCAACACCAAGAGGAGGTCTCCCCAGCAATCCTGACCCAAGATCCGGTGACCCCTGATCTGCCTCAAGCCTCCAGCCGACACCTGCAGCCTCAAACTGGAAGGTCCCCCCAACTGCGACCAGGAGCTGGTAAGAAGATCCGACCCTAAAAGGCACCCCTGCACCCGATGCCCCACGGCTTTGGGTGACCCAACTCACGGTGCCTAACCAACCCCCAGCATCCCAACTTACTTCTCCAAGTCGTGGTCGCACCATGAAGATCTTCGTCCCCGAGCCTGCAGTGTGTGTGCAAACCAGAGACTACCCATTGAAAGCTACAGGGTGCCCGACGCCAAAACAGCACTCTGCACCCGGCCGCCCCAGTGCTGCTGAGGGTGCACCTTTTGTGCTTGCTTGAACCCCCATTTGCCCTGAGCTTAAGTCCAGGAGCTTTGCTCCCACAACCCAGTGGCCTGCTCATCAGCAGCCACCAACTGGAGGCCTCCTATCCCCATTGGATAACATTGGGCCTCAGCACTCTGCACCTGGCCTCCCTAGTGCCGCTGAGGGTGCAACAAGAGTGCATCCTTGACCCTGGGGGACCCCTGAGTCTAACCCCAGAATACCAACTCCCACAACTGAATGCTTACCTTTGAACCGATAACCCTATTTTCCTCATTAAGATAACATTGACTGTTTTTCTGTGAAAAGTTTCTAAGTGTGGAGTTGGAAAATCTAAGGTTCAAGCCTACACGAAAGGTGCACCCTCAGTGGCGCTGGGGCGGCTGGGTGCAGAGTGCTGTTTTGGTGTCGGGCGCCCTGTAGCTTTCAATGGGGAGTCTCCGGTTTGCAAACACACTGCAGGCTCGGGGACGAAGGTCTTTTGGGTGTGACCACCACTTGGAGAGGTAAGTTGGGATGCTGGGGGTTGGTTAGGCACCGTTGGTTGGGCCATCAAATGCCGTGGGGCGTCCGGTGCAGGGGTGTCTTTTAGGGTCGGATCTTCTTACCAGCTCCTGGTCAAGGTTGGGGGTCCTTCCGGTTTGAGGCTTCAGGAGTTGGCTGGAGGCTTGAGGCAGGTCAGGGATCACCGGATGTCGGGTCAGCATCACCAGGGAGACCTCCTCGTGGTGTTGGGCCACTCAAATTCGGGCCATGGGCATCTGGTGCAGAGTGGTGCAGACTCGCGGATCTTGCCAGAGCTGGAGTCTGTCGGTGAACCATTCCGGTGTTCATGGGAGAGTTCATCCATCCACAAACATCACACAATCTGATTCGGATGACGGAGTATCCTTTATATCAGGTCTTGGTTTTGTACACAACTCGGTCACATCCAGACAATCATGATCTGCTTCATCCATCACCATTTTACAATCTGGATTTGGGAACAAGGTAGCTGGATTTAGATTTGTACATCTTGTCACTGTTACATTCTCAGCTCCCAGTATCACCCGTTCATATTTTATCAACTGACTACTCGTAAGATGCTGTGTTCGTGTCAACAAAATCTCAACAGAATGTCGTACATACACCCTCAATGGATGACCCATCACATTTGCTTCACTCTGTTCCAAACTCACACAAGTTGCAGCAACTGCTTTCAAACAACCTGGTAAAGCTGCAGCTACACAATTGAATGTTGCTGAAAAATATGCCACTGGACGACGTGCTGTTCCATGCTTTTGCGTTAGAACTGAAAGTGCACAACCATCTCTTTTGTAACAGAATAATGCAACATCCTTGCTGAAATCTGGCATTCCTAATGCTGGTGCACCACAAAGGCTGTCTCGCAACTCAACAAATGCCCTCATGCTTTCTTCATCCAATTGAATCGGATCTGTCACATCTTTGTGAGTAAATTTCTGTAATGGCTTGGCTATCAATGAAAATCCATTGATCCACTGTGTGCAGTATCCAACCATACCCAAAAACATTCGAATTTCTTTCTGTGTCTTGGGAGGTTTCATTTGCAAGATCACATTTATTCGATTTTGGGACACCTTTCTGACTCTTTTTTCAATTTTATGCCCCAAATAAAGAACTTCCTTTTGGCAAAATTGTAATTTTTCTGGTGACACTTTATGCCTACCTACTGCCAAATGGTTCAGTAGAGCAACAGTATCCCCAAAGCTGTCACACAAGCTTCTCTCATCTTTGATGCAACAAGCAAATCATTGATGTACTGTACTAGCACTAAGTTATTGGGCATTACCAATGACTCTAAGCACCTCTTCAATATTTTGTTGAAGATTGAGGGGCTTTCAGTATACCCTTGAGGAACTCGGCACCATGCCAAGTCACAGGCAAATAAATATTGGCTATCTGGATGCAAGGGTATCGAGAGAAATGCTTGACACAAATCGATCACTGTGAACAATTCTGCGTCACATGGAATTTGATAAAGAATTACTGCTGTGTTTGGCATTATTGGACAACAAGGTACTACTATCTGATTAATTTTCGTTAAATTCTTGAACAATCCTATACTTTCCACTCGGTTTCTTAATTCCCATAATAGGCAAATTACAAGGACTGCTTAGTATCTCTTTCAGAATACCTTGTTCAATCATCATTTTAATCATGGGTGTTACTCCCGCAATTGTTTCAGGACTCATTTTGTAAGGTGGGGTTTTTGGAAAATCTGCACCTTGTCTGACTGTGATTTGAATAGGATCAACTCCTCTCATTAATCCGATGTCTTTCCTTGAAAAATCTCACACATCAGTCAACATAGTTTCTCTCAATTCAACAGGTAAATCCTTTGCTGTAAATAAAGGATACAAATCATTCACCTCTGTCCCTTGCCTTGCCATCTTAAAGACAATATCTTTGTCCCTCGTATGAAATGCTATTCCTTCTGGTGTACAGTAGATGGTGCAGTTCATTTTGCATAACAAGTCTCTACCCAAAAGGTTAACCGGACTTGTATCACACACCACAAAACGATTTAAGTCTCTGGAATCTCCAATTTGCACTTTCATGGTTTTGTTACTGGAGTTTTGATCAATTGATTCGAAACATCTACGACTTGGATATTATCTCCCGAGAGGGGTAGGTTGGGAATTTCCACAGTGCTCACAGTGGAACGGGTAGCGCCAGTGTCTACAAGGAATGTAATCACATTACCATCTACTTCTCCATCCACAAAAGGACCACATTGATCTACCTCTAGGGATGCGCCAAGCACGTGATCCTCCTCCCCCCTCAGGCACCGTCATTGAGATGTATCTGAATCACTCCCTTGGGACTGTAACCCATATTGTGAAGCCTCTGTACATTTTATTTTGCTGTTTCATCCATGTGATAACCCATGTGATAAAGATCTATTCTACCTTCCCAGATGAAGCACGTAAGGGGTGCTCTGATAGCGATGGGACGTCCAACATAGCGGAGGCAGACTGCCTTTGTGGTTTTGCTCTCCCCTCCTGCGTCAACCTCAAAGACATAGCCTCAAGCATCAAATCCGGCTCACCTAGGGACCCCACTACTCCTAAAGTGTTAAGAGAGAGCCTAGAGGTCCTAGCGCCCTACATCAGCCACCTCCTTGGACTCTCTTTCACTTCGGGAACGGTCCCAAAAAGGTGGAAAGAGGCGATTGTCCTCCCCATAAAAAAGAAGCCGAATGTAAGCATGAGTCAATTGGAGAACCTGCGTCCGATCTCACTTCTGCCATATTTTGCCAAAATAGCAGAAAAAGTGGTCAACACTCAACTAATAGCCCATATTAATCAACACAACCTACTTCACCCTACACAATCGGGCTTTCGAGCGACCTACTCTACTGAATCAGCACTGCTCCTATCCACAGAGACCATCCGCAAACATGTAGATGAGGGCCAGACGGTCACCCTAGTCCTCTTAGACCTCAGTGCCGCATTCGACACTGTAGCCCACCCAATACTTCTACAGCGCCTCAGGAAAGGAGGACTGGCCGAACGAGCCCTAGACTGGCTGAGGTCCTTCTTACATGACCGCAGCTTTCAGGTGTCTCAGCAACCTTACTATTCTAAGAGCATTGCGCTGGCCCAAGGGGTCCCTCAGGGCTCCATACTCAGCCCCACTCTCTTTAATCTCTATATCACCCCATTGGCAGAGATTATTGGGAAGTATGGCATCAGTGTTGTGTCATATGCGGATGACACACAACTGGTGGTGTCATTAGCACAAGCCCATGACGAGCCAGCCATCAACTTCTCTATTTGCCTACAAGGAATGGCGTTTTGGATGTCGAACAACTGTTTAAAACTTAATGGCAATAAGACAGAGGTTCTAGTGGTAGGCAAAGCCCCCTCGATTTGGTCCTCATCATGGTGGCCTCAGACTTTGGGCCCTACTCCATCCCCCAGCGAACAGGTTAAGGACCTAGGGATGTGGCTGGACACCAAGCTCTCCTTTGAGAGCCACACCAGACGGGTGGCAGGGAAATGTTTTGGGGTAATGAGAGGACTTTGGAAGACCCTTGATGTACTTCCCATGACGGCTAGAAAAACCATGGTCCATGCTCTGGTAACCTTCCACTTGGACTACGGTAACGCCCTTTATTTGGGGGCAAGTAGCAAATGTATGAAAAGACTTCAATGCATTCAGAACGCGGCAGCCCGCCTCGTTCTGATGCTGCCCAGGCGAGCTTCCTCTAACCAGGCCCTGGCATCCCTTCACTGGCTTCCGGTGAGGGAGAGAATTCTCTTCAAAGCCCTGTGTGTTAGTCACCGCATCTTACAGAGAAAAGGGCCAACCTATCTACATGATCTACTTACCCCCTACACCCCGACCCGCCTTCTGAGATCATGTGGGACGGGAAAGGTCAGATTTCCGATCATCAAAAGAGCGAGAATGGGTGGCCGATCCTTCCGTTTCCTGGCAGCCAAGCACTGGAATAACCTCCCCCTTGGTCTCCGGATGGAGCCATCGGAGACAATCTTTCGGAAAAAACTCAAAACTTGGCTTTTTCCGTCCTTAGGCCTTCCCTTCTAGCTGTTTCACAGTACTGCTACTGACGAGTTTTTCTGATGCCGCAGCGCGGGGACACACTAGTGAGTGTAGCCATGCACTTTATAAATTTGTTTATTATTATTATTATTATTATTATTATAACCCATATTCACACTATATCTTTGTACTAGACCATTCATATTCTGATTTGGCATAGGAGCTTGAGGTATTTGAGGTATTTGTAAACCTTGTCCTCTCCCATCTGGCATTTGCAAATTCTGATTCTGCATTTGAATTAACTGATTCTGATTCATATCATTAACACCTGTACCGGTACCACCACCTGTATTCATCAACAAATTCCTACACTCGCGTTTCCAATGTCCAAATTTACCACAAGCATGACACGGATACTTCTTCTTTATATCCTCTTTATTATTTCTACTTCTTGCACTACTACCCTTAGTAGCAGTTGCATTCTGAGTATCTTTAACACCCTGATCTTTACCCTGAAAACCTGATTGAGAAAAATCCACCTTTCTGTGCTGCTTTCATTTGAGCCCACATTCGTTTTTCTTTCAACTTTTTATGTCTCGTTCCAATATCATCACTACAATATTTTGCATAACGCAATATCTCGTTGATAGACTTACTTTGCCAGCAGATTAAATGCTGTTGCATCATCATGCTAATCTCTGGTCTCAATCCAAACACAAACCTATACACAAAATGATCCATGTCCTTGTCAGTGATATTCTCAAAGCCACTATACTGTTTAAACACTTGAAGAAGCCTTTTGTAGTAAGCATGCACTGTCTCTTTTGTTTCTTGTGTAGTTCTGTCTATTTTAACCCAATCTGTCTCTTTTGGCGAAATCTTTCCCTTCAAATATGTTATAACCTGATGATATTTTTTCATCACTTCATCAGATGGTGCTTCAGTTTTTGCATCTCTTGGATATTCTTCTTTCGGCCAATCTACTGCAATTTTACACTCAGTCCACAAATCAGCTGGTACCACAATATCAAACAAACCATCTAAGTCTTTCCACAAAACCTTTGAAACTTTCACAAACCTCCCCACTTGTTTGTACCACTCTACTGGTTTTTCTTTCAATCTGGGAAAATAATTCGCAAAAGACAATATATCCTGTCTTGACCACGGGACATGAACATATCTACCTCCTGGTACTTCTCTCATGGGATATATCATTTCAATCGCTTCAGTATCCGTTTCTCTCACTGGAAACATTAATAAAGCACCTGTATTCAAAGCTGTTTCTTCCTTCTTTTTAGCCCATCTTCCTTTCCAACAATCTAACTCACCCCATCATCTAAAAGTGCTAATTAACTCTTTAATCTGCAATCGTTTCCCTGAAGCATTCATACTCTCCAGATCTTTGTCACTGAAATCCAGTCTATATGTTTTCTGTAAGGCCTTTGACTTTTCTATATCCACTCCATATGTTTGTGCAACTTCAGCAAACTTCTCATGAAGATTCCTCACTCTCATTATGATATTTTTACACAAGAATAAAAACTTTTCTTCCTGATATCTACTCTATCTCTCTGGACTAATCGTACCCAATATTATTTCATCCAAATCCACTTTTAATCGACCTACATCCATGCTCACTTTATTAGATGACATCCCTCTAATCCACTCAACCAATTCCTCTGGTGAAGACCCTAAAGACCCTCCTGATGTAGGTGTCACTGTCATTCCCTTCGTATTCTGTAATAATCTCCTTGGATCAATCTGTATACCATGTTTTGGAGTCTCCACTGACCTTTCAGAAATATCAAGCAATGATTCTGATTCACTGGCTCCATTACTAGTTCTGTCATTTAGAACTGCAGGAACTGTTAAAGCATGCACCTGTGAAACACTTTGTTCATTATTATATAATGGAACTATAGGACCAATAGTCACGGGAACTGACAAAGCATCTGCAGTCAAACTCAACTGATTTATTCTTTAAGTCAGATCTCCTTTCGCCTGATTTTCTACAATTGTATTTCTCTTTTGGGAATCTTCTATCTGAATCAATGGAGCACTAGGTGAAGGTCTCTCTCATTCTTTCTGATACGGTGGAGGTCTATTCATTAATAACTCATCCAACAACTGATCGTCTACCTCATTTGGATCTGATTCTGTCTCTGGAATATTCTTCTTTTTCTCTTTAAATTTTCCTCCTTCATTATTCTCCACTAGTACAACTGGATACATTCCTTCACCCATTGTTACATCTTTCCTCCATCTTTTCATTTCTGCATCCCATTTTGCTTCTGAGTATCTACTCACAGTATTTCTATATCTATTCTCAGTTCTATCCTTATCTCTTTTGTATGCCTCAAGTTCCCACTCTTCAAGCGCTTCATACTGCATAGGTCTCGGACTTGGTTTCAACTCATTCATCTGATATCTCAAATTTTCTAAGATCCTGGTGTTTAAAGTATCATACTCTGGAAATGCTAAATTACCATCTCTCTCTGTATACTTCACCCAATTTTCCAACCATGTAAACGTATGATAACCCCTTTCTAATGACAGAAAAGAAGCAGGCGTACCCTCAGGTGCTACAGGAATTCCCTCGCTAATGGCTATGGGCTCATCATTTCTAAACAAAGTTTTCAACAATTTTATAACTTCCTTCTTATTTTGATCGAACGCTAAACTTTATTCAGAAAACTCCTTCCAAATTCCTAACAAATCCAATTGGTTCTCGCTGACCAATACCAGCGTGATTCACACAAACCAACCAATAGCAGCATATTTCTCTTTGTGACGATTCACACTAGCTAACCAATAGTAGCACGGCTTTCTGTGATGACTCACGCTAGCTAACCAATTGCAGTGGGGCTCTCTGTGATGTCGGTATAACTCCTGCAACTTACCCTCCCTTTAGAAAAATTATCGGCAACTATTTACAATTCTTTAAACAAACAAGGTTAGAACACAGACATTCCAGCTTGTCTGCTCCACTAAAAGAAGATAGATACAAACTCTCCAAGAATACTCTCGCTACCAGTAAAATCTCCAACCAGCGTGATTCTACTCTCATTCAAGTAAAGACTTTCGAGACTTCTCCGGATGTGCTTTCTAAAGGTACCCAATTAAATCTCTACTATACTAACTCCAAAGTCCCCTGTGCAATACTGACAATACAACTATTGCTCAATACTTGAATCAACAGCAGACAACGCAATACTACTTAGTGTATGCCACACTAAGACAAGCCCTTGGGCTTATCCCGGGATCTTAGGCCTCTTCGGACCTGCTAACAAATTCCTTTAAGGTCAAAACCGGTATGACCACTACATGTAACAAAAAGTACGAAAGATTAATAACAACCAATAATCCTCATCTTAATCAATTGCCAATTTAATCAATCTACGCTAACCATCCTCTGCTACCAAAAACTGATAGCGCGTGGCACAGCGGAAAATGGGAGTTTGGCTAACTTGGCAGAGTGTGTATATTTACTCCACGCGCCGATCAGTCTAAATAAATCTCTATTATATAGGATTGAAATTTTGGCCCATATCAACATAGGTCCTCTGACAGATCAGAGAGTTGACAGGGATTTAGCAAAGATATAGATGAATACCCCCCCATGAGGACCTAGAACAAAGGGAATAAGGAAATATTATACAAATCACACTATCTACAACTATTTATATATCTCATTATTTACCATAATCAATAACCACAGACTCAGTTTCTCTATTACTTTGCTTTTATCTATATCTTTGAAAGCATATGAAAATGGTCAAACACAGGTACAGAATCAAACTAGAACCATCGCACAAGAGAACACAAATCAGTAATTCTCAATAGCATCTCATTCATTTAAGGAGCATGAGCTGAGTGGATAGAGTAAGAGACAAAAGTGCATTATAACAAGATTAATGCAAACACAATATTTAACACGAACCTAAGAAAACTATAGCACAGCGTGCGATTAGTCGAAAAGCTAACCCTCCGGCCGGAAGGGAAAGCAGGGCAACCCTCACAAAGGTATGAGGAGCAAAGTTAAGGAGTCAGTTTCAGACAGCATCAGCCAAAGAAACGCAAAGAAACAGCTCACACAAACGCGCACAGGAGTCTCGTTCTGACACGAACCGCACCGCCCAAAACATCATGGATTTTAACACTAATAGTTATACCCTAAATTTAAGAAGTCCGTCCCCACTCTTGTAACAAAATCCGGAAAAGTCTTTCTCCTCATTGGTTTAGAAGTATGGGGTGTTAGGTCACACCACTCTCGTCGCTCTCTTCTCTCAAAAAGTCTTTGTTCAGACTCATGCTGTCTTCATCGTCCTTCAGCAAAGGAAATCGAAATCTTCTCCTTCCTCGACACACGCGCATACGAACAAATGTTGTAACATTTACTAGCACAGTTATCCACAAAAGAAAATATTTCTCCGGACAATGAGAAGTTCCGCTGACTCTTCGAACACGTAGCAGCCATCAGAAAATAAGAACACAATAGTCATCTATAAAGAATAAAACACATTTTTTCTGAATTTCTACATTTTAAAACAAAATTAACCCTAATGGCAGCTTTTTGAGGCCTTCTTTGAAAAGCATGCAGTTTTCTCTAGGAGAAACAAACAGATTTGATTATTTGCTCAAAACAAAACTCCATTACACTTTTCATTAGTCGAATATAAACATAATCATTTAAAACTATTATTCCACGCAATTAATATTGCTTAAGTAAACATATTTTATCTATATTTTGCATTTAAAATAAAATAACATCATTTGCTTCTTCTTTACTGTCTCTCATGCAGGAATCATTTGTGGCCTACTTAAACCAATTGTCATTTTCCCACACCTTTTCATTTTCTTTCCCAAAACAAAGGTTAATAAGACTCTTTTCGGTTAATTTCCAAATCTTTGTTAATGACTTTCATACAATGGGAGGTTTGATCCGAGCAGGTTTTATTAACGGAAAACCCTGCTCCATCACATGCATCAATGGTAGCTAGCTTATTTAGAGTAGATTTAGCTTTAATGAGGTCACAAAGGTGGGGGGGAGATTTAGAAGTGTAATAAGTGTGTTTGAGAATTGTAATATGATTCAGGGTAGGAAGATACTGGGAGTTAAACAGCTTCTTCCTTCTGGCAGTATAAGTAATGGTAAAGGCTCTAAAAGAGACTTTAAAAGCATCCCAGTTGTTATGGATGGAAGTATCATTAGGTTTATTAAATTGAATTTTTTTTTTTATAAAGGCAGTAGCTTCTAATATAAAGTTTTGGTCAGATAATAAAGAGTTGTTGAATCTCCATCGAGCATGTTTCGGAATAGCAAGAGGCAAATCAAAAGAGGACATAACATGGGCATGATCAGAAATAAAATGGAGCCAATCTCGGAGGATTGAATGGAGGGGAGCAAAGATTTTGAGACCAAAATATAATCAATATGAGACATAGTGTGGTGTACATTTGAATAAAATGTAAATTCATATGTATCAGGGTTACTTGTTTTCCATACATCATAGAGTGGACGAGAGGTTATGGTGGCTTGAAATGCTTTATGCGATTTATCTGGTTTGAATTTACATTTCGATTTCCTATCAGAAAAAGGGTCTAGCCAATCATTAAAATCGCCAGTAACAATAATGTTAGGATTATCAATGGAAGATAATTTTAGTTTGATGTTGTGCCAAAAATCCGGATCAGATTTAACCGGACCATAAATATTGAAAAAAGTGATCTGTTTATTATGGATAGTGGCATTAAGTAATACCCATCGCCCACTCGAATCATATTCAGTTGATAGAATTAGAATTTTTAAGGATTGATGACATAAAATGGCAACACCACCCTTTCGGTCAACAGCAGGAGAAAACAACCTGACCCATCCACTGACGTTTAAGCTTAAGAGATTCAGCATTGTTACAATGAGTTTCCTGTAAAAAGCAATCTGACAATTAAGTTTCGATAAATGTGAAATTACCTTTTGACATTTAATAGGATGACCCAGACCACGGACGCTCCAAGAAACAACATTAAACATGATGACGAATATAGACAACGGTGCAGGAACAAAGATGACGAACTGAAGATACAACAATGGAAACAAAAGGACACCATTTTTCAAAAATAGTATAACGTGAAGGAGCTACCAGAAAAATATGTAGTAAGATCAAATAAACACTCATGCATTTGCAAGAATAGGAAAAGAAAGGTAAAAAAGGAGGAGGAGATTGGAAAAAAGAATCAAGGCAGAGAAAGAATGAGGGAGAAGAAGAGGAAATAAAGAAACAAAGAGACAGATCACGGACAAAAAGGCAGATCTGAGGTAAAAGGGAAGAGAAATGGTAACCAGGCATGTCAGCACCCAGAAGCAAGAACAACAACGGAGAGTGAAAGTAAGAATAGATTAGATAGAATCAGGCCATATAGCCCATAGTGAGGAACAAAATTAAAGAATGCAACAAGAAACGATAAGCCATGCAATAGAATCAATTTGACATTGTTAAGGACAATGCGTATTTGTGCCCATAGGTGACTTGGTGATGGTTTGCAAGAACAGTTTAAGTTTAATCGGATCTTCAAAAAAGCGAGAAACACTATCATGAGTAATTTTTCAGAGACAAGGATGAAGTATGCCATAGCGGATATTCAGAGATCTTAATTGAGGGCGGAGAGCTAGGAACTCTCTGCGTCTAGCATTAGTTGTGTTGGATATATCTTGAGAAATGTAAATGTTATGACCAGACCAAACCAGACAACGCTTTTCTCTAGCGATTTTCAAGACACGGATCAGATCAGTGAATTCCAAAAAGAGCATTATAATACCACGAGGTCTGGTAGAGTGAAGTTAAAGACGACCTGAGCGATGTGCCCGCTGAATGTTAAGAGGAGCAGAAGACTGTAGGTTGAGAGGCTCAGGCAGGAATTTCTTCAGGAAGGGAAGAAGATCAGGGCCTTCAATATTCTCTGGTAGGCTGTATAGGCGAAGATGATTTCTTCTATTGTGATTTTCAAGGTCTTCGGTATGAAGCTTGAGTTTTTGAATTTCTTGTTCCAGCATGGGAATTTTGGTAGCCATGTCTTGAAGGTGGCCCACGCGTTGTTCCATTTCGAGCATTTTGCTTTCCATAATGATCCAACGGTTTTCAATATGTTGTAGTTTCTCATTGGTAGTGTTCATAACGGTTTGAGGGCACGCAGTTCTTCTGAGATTGTATCCAAGACTGGAATAGGAGATGACTGGATTGGAGATGGAGGATCATTTTGGGCTATTTTGGGTTTGGCGCCAGAGGAGGATGCTTTAGCAAGACTGAGCGAGTCGCTGGCCATTTTGAAGGCGTGCACCGGTCGATGAGAAAGCTTTTTGGAAGAGGACAGCCTGCCCATATATTAAGCAACTGATGGGAGAGAGTTCAGTATCATTTCATAAAGATTACATGTTCAATTAAGGAGAAAGGCGATTAGTTATATACAGCAGACATTGAAGGCATTTCCTGAGGAATAGAATACTGATGTGAACGGCGTGCCGATAAAATGGAGGTCGCTCGTGAAGAGAAGCGTCAAGGCAGCTGATGCACTTGTTAGATCGCAGGTAAACTTCGAGAGGCCAGTTTATGGAGCGCTGGGCATGGTCACAAGACGGCCATAAAATAAGTCAGAAGCTCAGTAACTGCGGAACTCGACGATCTGCCATCATTTTGTTTTGGCGCTTAAGCCGCGTTCCCCCGCAACCTTAATTGGTTTACAGGGCTTCTGTCTAAATGTCTTCAGTGGTCTTGATACCCTTGAGGATGTAGGAGGTTCTGCTGAGAGGTTCTGTTAACTCCCCAAGCAGTATAAAAGATTCTACTGGACTGGAGTACACACTATCCACCCCCTCACCACATAGATGCCCACTAACCAGGCTATAGGGAATCTGGCAGATTTCGGTGGCTATTGAAGTTGTAGCTTCAGAGGTAATATTAAATGCTTATACCTGAAAGGTGTCTGCTGATAGTATCTTAGAAAATCCATTCATTTTCTTATAATCTGGGTCTCTCAGTGATCTTTATGTTGTCTGAGCATAATATTTAGTATTCAGATAGGAAGTCCATATGTCATTGAGATTCATGCGAACATAGTGACTATAGCTCAAAAAGGCTGATTTCCTACAGAGGACACATTTCTGAAGAAAGTGGTGAGGAGGAAAAAGCAGGCTCACCCAAGCGTTAGTGTCATTTTCCTGAAGAACAGAGTTCTGAAGACCTGAAGCGGGCGGCAAGCCGACAAAATGGTGGCTGCTCGTAGTTATAGAGAAACGTCAGCGCGACTGCTGCATAGGAAGGACAGTGCTTCAAAAGCTCTTGTTTCCCCGCAGGTATGCCGCAGCACTTAACTTTGTGAGACCAGCTTAGGGAGCGCTGGGCATGGTCTCAATACGGCTGTAAAAGAAGTCGGAAGCTCCGTGAGAGAACGGAGCTCAAAGGTCCGCCGCCATCTTGTCTCAGCGCTTAATCCACGCCCCCGTAATTAAATATTTTTAAAAACTAACATTAAAAACTCAAGCTTTCCAAAATTATTTTAAAAACCATAAAATTAAATATTTATACAGAAAAAAGAATATTTTCATTAAATTAAAACTGATTAAAATCCAACAAAAAACAACATTATATGCAACAATATTTAAGCAAACAATTTGTTAACAATGTATAAAACACTAAGGGGTCTATTCACAAACTGCATTTTGTAGTGCATTTAGTAGTACTACACGAGTACCTCTAATGCGCTACAAAATGCCATTCAGAAATAGGGAAAGTGCTTGGACTGCTGATGCAAGATGCAGAGGCAAGCTCAGAATGGCCGTAAGGGTGTGGCTGAAGTTGCAGACAGGGCCGCAAGGGGCCATGAGGGGATTGGAGCCGGCATGTCGCAGTCTCGCCTCGCCGGCCTGTGGAGGGTTGTGAGGGACAGTGACAGTAGCAGTGGCAGCTGGGGAGTGGTCAGCCGGTGTCGCACTGCAGCACTCTGCACCATCGCAGCTGCTGGTACCAGTGTCATATTAAGTGCAGGGAGCCAAGTGGAGGAGGGACGTCAGCTCAGTGGTGGTGTTCGGCAGCTGGGTCTCTTGCGTCTGACACACTGGGAACTGGAGCTGGAGTGCCCCTCTGCTCTTTTCTTCTCTTTTCTACTGACTCCCACTCAAGATCATTCGCAAGTACTGTAACCACAGGTCATCAGGCCTGGCTCAGACCAGACAAAGAACATGGTGCAAGTCCCGCTCAACCCTCTCAATTGTATTCAACACAGGTCAGTCATCAGCGGCAACGGGCTTGTGGATGGCGGAGTAGTAACTGTTGTGTGGGTAAAGCCCTGGCCTGTGGAAGCGACCCACCAGGCTTGGGTGCAACTTGCAGACCGGGTGTGCTTCCCAGCCTCAACTGGCCCATCCCACTGACCAAATACTCAGGAGGCACCAAAGACCATCCACTCGGCCCCCCTTTTTCCACAGCTGAGCCATAAGGTATGCCACAGACTTTGCACCCATGGGATTTATTACCACCAACCAGCAGCAGCTCCTCTGCTATGGTGGAGGAGCGTTGCCCCCCACCCACAGAGGCAAACGAAAAATAAAATGATGATCATTTTATTTTTTGGCCTGTAGCTTAGTCTTAGGGGCAGGGCCACATCACTGCAGCAGGGGAAAGGGAGTAGTGGAACTGCTGTCAGTGCACATGGTGGTTTGGCTGGCCGTCTTAGGACAGCCAAACCACCATGCGCGCTGACATCTCTCCAACCCAGCTATGTTGCTGAGTGGTGAGATCAGCCGGCACAGGCTCCCAGCTCCTGATGAAGTACAAAATAAGCTCGTTCTGCCCAATCCCGACACTGCTCTCATGGGTATGAGAGCAGTGCCTTGATTGGCCATAGGGGAGTCTAGGAGCTTCAGCTTGTGCCCAGAGGAGCAGAACAGCGGCAAGCAGAGTGGTGAGCAGAAGAACGGCAGGTACGTTTTTTTATTGTTTGTTTTCTTACAGGACCCCCACGCTGCCCCACCACTTTTCCCTGACACGAGCTGCTACTGTCACCAACAGGGCTCATAGTCTATAGTAGGAGAGACAACACCCAGAGCTTAGAGCACACAGCAGGAGAGAAACTCCTGAGCAAAAATGGAACCAAGCGATCTCACCAAGCTACCTGGACAAAGTCTAACACAACATAAAGCTTCAAACAAAGAGCTGGAAAAATGCCCAAAAGTGAAGCCACTGCTCTCCAAGACGCTCCTTTTACACCTACATCCGCTTCCCTAAAGCCGGTGTCCTGTGCTTCTCCCTTTAACACGCTGGGAAGCCAGGGAGAGAAGGAGATCTGCCAAGGAGGGTCATCTATGGCCATAACATCTGACCGAGTGCGTCTCAGGGGTAGGCCTTGGTGGAGCTCGTGGATTTTGCCCAAAAACTCCGACAAATTCCGTGGAGTTCTGCAAGCAGGTGGAGTATTGCTAAGGGTGGGCGGAATTTGCGTAATCGCGTTACGCAAAGTTCTGCGAAACGGTAAAAATGTTCCGCGAGCTACGCAAAATTCTGCGAACTTGCGGAATTGTTTGTCCGCCCGTTCGCGATGTGTTTTTCCAGTTCGGGGACGCTGCTTGCGTGCTCGCGGGGAAATATCTCGCGAACTTGCCCATGCGGTAGCTAATGGGCGCGGCCATCTTGTTTTCTACTTGGCCCGCCCGTTCGCGATGTTTATTTCCTGTTCTGGGTCGCGTATTGCTTGCTCCCGCCCGTTCGCGATGAGTATTTCCTGTTCGGGAACGCGTATTACGTGTTTGCAACGCTTTTTGCGTGCTCGGGGGGAAATAGCGTACGAACTTGCCCATGCGGTCGCAAATGGGCGCGGCCATCTTGTTTTTCACTCTATTGCATGGTTTATTTATTTATGCAATTTATAAAGCGCACAAATACCCTTGGGTGTCTCGGCGCTGCGGACGGCAAGAATACACCTGAAGCTGATAACTATTGGTTAAAAAGCCATGTTTTTACCATTTTCCTGAAGACAAGCAAGGTCGGGCTAGTCTTGATATGAAGGGGGAGGGTATTCCATAGTTTGGCGGTGGCGACTGGGAATCGTCTATCACCCCATGAGACTTTCTTAGTACGAGGGACCCTCAAAAGGAAGGCTGTTGATGAGCGCAGGGGTCTATTAGGCGCATAGACGCCAAGAACTTCCTTCAAGAACTTAGGTCCGGTGTTGCGTTTGGCCTTGAAAGCGATGCAGAGCGCCTTAAATTTGATTCGGCTTCTTAAAGGTAGCCAGTGGAACTGTCGCAACACCTTTGAGATCGATTTGTACTTGGGGGTGCCTGATAGAATCCTGGCGGCTGAGTTCTGCACCAACTGTAATTTGTTGAGGACCTTATTTTGTGCATTCATTAGGAGACCGTTGCAATAGTAAATTTTTGACATTACTAGAGTACTAATGAGGGTTTTTCCAGCACTCAAGTGGAAGGAATGGTAAGAGTTTTTTTATCATCCTCAGAGTGAAAAAGGATGATGAGATGACAGTGTTGGCATGGGATGCGAAGAACAGCTTGTCGTCGAACGTGACGCCTAGATTTCTGACCTTTGAGACAGGGGACGGGGGTGGTCCCAGTTTGGCTGGCCACCAAGTGGGGGACCAACCCGGGGAGAGATTGCCAAAAATCATCACCTCAGTTTTTTCCGAGTTTAATTTTAGGCAGTTATTAGCCATCCACGTGCTGATGGCCACCATTCCATCCTGAAAATTAGCCGCAACTGCTTCTCCATCATTATGTACTGCAAGCACCAATTGTGTGTCATCAGCGTAAGATGTAAGACCCATCCCGTGTGCTTTGATGACTCTGGCCAAGTCCGACACATAGATGTTAAATAATGTCGGACTCAGAGATGATCCTTGTGGCACACCACACGGGAGGGCAAATGATGGGGAGTTGAAAGCGCCTAGACTCACTAGTTGGGTGCGGTTGGAAAGGAAGGAGGCTAAAAGGGCTTTAGCCCTGTGTCTGATACCGATGAGTTGAGACACGGTCGATCAACGTAGCGTGATCGACCAGTGTCAAATGCTGCTGATAAATTCAGCAGCACCAGGACAGCAGCACCACCTTGGTCTAGTATCGTCCTGATTTCATCTGATGCTTTAATGAGGGCTGTCTCGGTGCCGTGGCCTTTCCGAAAGCCAAATTGTGTGTCATCCAGTAAGTTATTTTCTTCAATATATTGAGCCAACTGTGAGTTCATGATTCTTTCGAAGATTTTTGCTGGGAATGGAAGGCTTGTGATAGGCCTATAGTTTTTTGTGTCTGCAGGGTCGAGATTGTGCTTCTTAAGCAGAGGCTTGATAATGGCCTTTTTCCATATGGACGGATAATTGCCTGTACTGAACATTGCATTGCAGATATTTGAAAGGTTGGAGGCTATTAGATCAGGGATCAGTTTCAAAACTGAAGGTGGACAAGGGTCAGTGGAGGATCCCGATTTAATGAGGGAAATTAGGTCCATGATCTGTTGCGGTGAGACTTGACTAAATTCCGAGAACAAGGGGGAAGTTTCTTCCTTGTCAGGAGCCACAATCTGGTGGTCTGCCTTAGGTTGGGCTGTGAAGTTGACATAGATTTGGCTGACCTTTTCGTGAAAGAAACTGGCTAGTGAGTTACAGAGGGTTTGCGAGGGGGCCATAGGGAGATTCTGCCGCCAGCCCTGATAGCTTGGCCACTACCTGATACAGTTGTTTATTGGAATCTTGAGCGGATTCTATCTGTCTAAGGTAGTACTTACTTTTCTCCTGGATAATGAGGTGTTTATACTTAGTTATTGCTTCCTTGTAACAAATTTTTTCGTTGTTGTTATAGTCTCTATGCCAGTGCCTCTCAAGGTTTCTACATCGTTGTTTTTCAAGTCTGAGAGCCTCTGAGAACCAAGGGGCAGAAGGGGCATGTCTATTTTTAGAGGCTTTTTTGAGTAGTACTAAAGAGTTGAAGGCATTATGGAGCCATTCTGAATAGTTAGAGGAGGCAAGTTCTGGATCTGGTGTGAGGTCATGTTGAGTGGAGAGCAGATATGTTTTAAGAAGATGCTGATCAATGCTACTCCAGGCTTTAAACGATGTAGATGGAGATAACCTAGTATGCGGAGTGTTTTTCCGCTTTATTTGAATATCAAACAAAACTGCGCAGTGGTCAGTCTAGACTAAAGGCAGGACGTTCTTTAGGGAGATTTGCTGATTGCTAGAGAACAGACCATCTAGCGTTTGGCCCGCTGAATGTGTGGGGCTTGTCACCAACTGGGTAAGGCCCACTGCCTCTAATTCTGTGATGAGAGAGAAAGTATCCTTATCACCGTGGGTCTCTAAATGAAAATTAAAGTCTCCCAAGGTGGTGAGGTTGGATTCTCCTGCTAAGGGTTCAAGAAGACTGCCCAAGGCAGAAAGAAAATCAGCTCGTGAGCCCGGTGGACGATAGAGAAGGATACCTTTGAAGGGTTGTGAATGGGTGAGCATGATCAAGAAAGTAAAAGATTCACAGACCAAGGAGGGGATTATCTCCGTCCTAACTAGGTATTTATAACGGTGAATGATCGCCAGTCCGCCTCCTTTTTTAATAGGTCTATCGTGTCTATAAGCATGGTAACCGTCAGGGGTTGCGGTGCAAAAATCGGGTCCAGACGATGGGTCCGCCCAGGTTTCTGTTATAAATAGTATGTCAAGATCATGATCCTTTAAGAAGTCGGATATTTCATATTTGTGCTTGGGCCTGCTTTTCTATCCTGACTCTATCTTTGCAATCCTTTGTTTCTGTACACTTTTTTTTAATCTTTTTTATTTATTATCTATCTCTCTATTTTCCTGATTCTATATTTTGAGTTTTTTCCAACTTTTTTTGTGTTTTTCACTCCTTTTTCACTCTTTTTCTATAACTTGCTTTTTTCATTTTTTTCTTACTTTTTTAATTCCTATTTCCTACCTTTTTGTTTTCCGCCTACCCTACCACTTCTTCCAGACCAGAACCATGCCAAAGGCGAAGGGCAGGGCGGCTCGCCATCACAGCTGCAGCCAGAGCCGCGACCGCCTTCCCTGCTGAAGGCGGCGACCAGATGGGGTGCAGCCACGGGCCTTATTCGATGAGGCGGTGGTGGCCGCACTTGTTTTTTGTGTGCAACGCCACCTTACTCTTTACCCTTTACCCTGGCAGCAGGCGGCAGGCCTGGGTCCGGGTACCGGCTCCGGGAGCGTCAGCAGCGGTGGGGAAGGGTGCGCCGGGCACTGCTCTGGGGTCTGGCGCACCCTTAACCAATTGACGCACCGATGGTCCGATATCCTGGACCAGGAGCAGGACCTGCTGGACCTGCTAGGAGTTGAGGTCCCGGGGCTTGGTGAGTAGCTATTTAATATTACTACTTTGTGTTCTACTGCTCCGTGTTATATATTGCGAATATATTTTTTTCCCGAACAGCTAGAATGCTGCTGCTTACATTGCAGGTAAATTACGTTTAAAAATCTTCTGTGATTGTTATGAGTATGACACAGGTGCTCGGCGCTACTAATTTTACTTGTTTGCAACTTTGCGCTCGCTTGGCCTGATTATGTAAGAGTTTACTTTAGAGAACTTAAGTTAGGTAATGCTAGTGAGACTCTAGTCCTTCCTTTGTCCTCCTGCCACTAAGAAGAGATAGTGGTGAATTGATAGGTTTAGTTACTTATTAGTATTAGTTGGTAATTTGTTAGTGGTCTGTGTGACGCATCCTCTGTCACGTCACGTGCTGCTGAGTGCTGCTTACCCCAGTCCTTAGTAGAACCTTTTGTAGTTTGTTTAGTGAGTGGTAAAACTGGTAATAGGCTTATCACTAGCAGATCATCAGCAGCAACCAAACAACAATTTGGTGTATGCAAAAATGTATGCATGTCTCCTCCATCTATGCATTTTTGAGGACTAAAATAAATGGAAATGCAGACTTAGTGAACAATCGGCCCGTCTGGAATAGGTGGGCTAGGTCAGGTGGTACTTAGGCTTAGTTAGTATTCTGGAATCAGAATGGAACACTGGATTAGTGTTGATAAATAATAACTAGACGGTCCGCGAATCCCCGATACTACTAGTCGACCAGATTAGATAGGTCAATTTTATTGCAATTGTTGTTTCCATAAATGTTTTTGGACCGTTTTTAAAAATGTTTTATTTGTTTCACACCAATCATCAATGTTTGTCTCTTTCTTATATGTTTCATGATCAGCATCCAGGGGCAAGAAGACGGGGTCGGAGTCAGGCGGGAGCAGTTGCAGGAGATGGAGATGGAGAACACCAAGGACAGGACCAGGACCGCTCCTCTACCGAGGGCTCTGCTGCTGGCCCCAGTAAGTCTTGCTGTTGTTAATATTAATAATTATTTCCCTAACTTTTACTGCACCTTATTTTTTTCAGAACTATAGTTTCCGTTTCCTAATGCTATTTTTTACCAATTCTTCTTCGATCTAGACTATCTGTTTCTGAATTCTTGTTATCCCTGCCTCTAACTGCCTGTCCTATGACTCTCTGTACTACTACTATTAGTCTGTCTGTAGCTAAGCTTGCCCAGTTGGCCACTCTTTATTTAAAAGGTTTTATTAAAACTCCGATTCACCAATAGCTCTAGCCACTGAGTCCAGTCCTTTGGGTTGTCCACAAGTTCTAGTCTTCTTAATCTTGAGGCTTTTCGACAATTCCCACCAACAAAATGCCGAACCAGATATTTTACTATTTTTGATAGGATAGGACATACTACTACTGTTGTAGGGATTCTGCACATACAGAACTATGCACAAGAAAATATGACGTTGGTGATAGGAGGTTGGACCTTCCTCACACCTCACCCACAATCCCCTGACCGACTAGCTATAGTGTCTCTCATTAGCTCCCCGAACCCCCCGAAGCTACCCAATGATTAGACAACCCAGAACATAACACTCCGAGTCCCGACCTCTCAGAGTCGCGGAAGCAATGCACACCCTTTCGCTCACTCACTCGTGTAAGTCCACACCAAAATACCACAGAGTCTATGTAAGTTCAAAAGGTTTATTTTCAACTAACAAGCTCTGTACGTGGTTCTATAATGCAGTATACGAGCCAGCACCAACAGCAAAATGCATAAGATGAAAACAATAAACATTGTTACACAACTACAAGTCCATAGAAGACAAAAGGGGAAATCATGATAACTGAACAGTGGTGGAAGAACCACCCTCCCCTTGGTAGGAATATAGTTAATACAAAATTATGAAAATGAAGATCTCTGAGCGAATTCTGGGGGACCCCTCACCTTAGAAGAACCTATAAGTACTGGTTACATCATAAGCTCTGCAAAGCTCTGGTTCGTAGAAGGGAATTTTCCGTCTGTTAGGAGAAAAATGGTGCGCGCTAGTATAATGCAAGCATTTCTCAGTCGTGCCAAAAAGTGTAGCATGTTATGGCTAAGCAATACGGACTGACCAGAACTCCATAACAAAGCGGCTTGTTTTTCGACCTTGTACGCAGCGCTCAGACAGTAGCAGTATGAGCTCATGTGGGCTCAAAGGCGTCTTACACAACAAGCTGCGAGGTAACATGCGCAAAAATAAAAGACACAAAGCTAACATGGTTGCATGGCTCAGGCTAACTTAGGAAAGACTAGAATGACCCTAGGGACCATATAACACTACTAGTGTCTACTCTACTCTAGTACCCGATTTGTACTAGTGATGTATGTTGTATATGTATGTATTAACTTTTTTCAATCTTGCTAGTGAAAAAGAGTAATGAGGGGGAGGTGTATATGGCATCTAAAAAATGTGTAATGTTTTTTCTAGGCGTACTACCGACCACCAGTGTCGGGGCCAGCGGCGACGCAGGCACTTCCGAGGGAGCAGGAGGAGATGCAGCATCTGCAGGAGCTGCAGGGGGTGAGCCAGCAGAGGTGGCGGGCGGTGGTAAGTTATATTCCTTACTTATTGACATTACACTCGCTGTAAGAGTGTACACTGTACTGTTGAGACTTAGGGGCATATTACCAAGGGCCGGCGATAAATATCGCAAAGCGCGCTTGCATATTTATCGCCGGCTATCTCTGGAATTTATCACCCGGTTAGCGCGTTATCAACAACGCGGATCGCCAAGGCGATAAAAATTCCAGAGATAGTGTGGATATCATCGTTTTCCCTGGTGGAAAACGGCGATATCCTAGATGATAGGGCCTGTGGTCTTAGCCACAGAATCCACTCCCCATGTTAAGTATGCCTTAGTCAGGAATTTAACAGACGTTAAATTCCTGCGTTAAGTCATACTTAACGCGATTTAAAAAATCGCTACCCTTCCTTGTTAATATCGCGAAGCTGCCTTCGCAATATTTTCCTGGTTGGTTTCACAGCCACGCCTACTTTGCATCTCATTAGCGATGCAAAGTTAGGTGTGCTGAAACGAGCGCTGAAGTCAGCAAAACACGCGATAGCGTGTCTTTGCTGATAAGGCGATGAAATTATCGCCGCTTTTCGCCCAAAAACGGACGCAAACACGGCGATAATTTCATAGCGCCGCCTTGATAATATGCCCCCAAGTAAGTAAGAAGTTGTTGTGAACAACGGTTGAAGAAGACACCCTTTACTTAGCATTAGCGGCAGGAGTTGAGTAACCAATGACCTCTTCTATCTGACTTCAACTCAGCTGTGAAAGTTTTATGGAGAAGACTAAAAGTCAGATCAGATGACCTTGATGGATGGGTTGAACGAAAAGGGAAAGAAGGGTGGAAGGAGGAAGGACGTGCGAGATGTAATATTTATGACTGGCAGAGAATGATACGTGGGATGCATGCATAGGTGGCTGATAGGAATCAGATGCATGGGTGGTTGAAGGGTAGGTGGAAGGTGAAAGAAAAGATGCCTGCCTGGGTGGATGAAACTGTATGGGTGGATATGGATACTGGATAGCAAGAATCCTCCAGGGTGTTTGGGTCAAACTCAAAGCCAAGGCAAGCAAGGAAGGAAGGACGCATGGGTGGTGGTTTAAAATAAAAAGAATAAATGTTTGTTGTTGGTGAAACAAACTAAGGTTTGTTGAGAGATTAAGAAGAATGATAGACATTTTTACTTTGAATGAATGGATGCCTGGATGGTATTCATCATAGATAGCATAGGTGGAGACTGTGACTGGATGAAGAGTCTTACTTTGAAGAGAATGTAAAAGAAACCGCGCCGGAGTAGCAAAGCCAAGGAGAATAGAAATTGTATTTTCAGAATACACCCTTGACTCACAGTAGTTTGCAAGCACAGCATATATATTGTGTCTGTATGTTGTTATGAAGCACCTCCCTCCGACTCAGAGGCCCACTCCCTACCTATGTTAATTTATTTTCGACTGTGTCAACCTGCCATGGGTGGCCTAGCTATCGGCTGCATGGTTACACAATCAATCCAAACAAAGTACCTCATGTCGTCCCATGTATAAGCAGTGATCATTTGGATCAGATATCATCTGCCTTTTTGTAGTAGTAGGGTAGGGTGAAAGTGAAATGGAACAGTTGCCCTTGATGATCATGTAACAGAGTATGCCAGTGTCACCCGTAATAGAAAAATACGATGATTGTGTAGTCAGCTTTCCCACCTGCAGACAGTAGTAAATAAAACTGACGTGAGTCTGCGTCATGAGTAGGTTTGTCTTGGGCGCAAGCTGACTGAGCTGGCAGGCCGGCTTCAACAAGGTTACGTAATTTCCCTAAACAAGAGAGATGAAGAAGACTGGTGTACTCTGTACTCGAGTCCATAGTCCTAGTATAATGCCTGAAACTCCCACAAATGTTAGAGGCCGAGGAAGTGGGAAGATAGACTAGATACATACATACCACAAATGTTATGTACTGTGCTTGCTAGTGCTACTGTGCCACTCTGTGTCGAATTAATTTGTCTTACTGTTTTGCTGAGTATATTGTTAGTTTTTTACAATACACTTTTTTCTCCTTGATATAGCTACTCCTTCCCAACCCAAAGCCAAACCGGACAGGAAGGATTTGGCAGCCATGGCCCGGCGCCGGAAGCTTGAGGCCATCCAAAAAGAGTACCGGCGGCTGGTGGTTCTGGCGGAGGAGGAGGAGGATGCGGCAGCAGCTGCAGCCTCCTCCAATGCCCTGGGCCCCAGCCAGGTCCCTGGTCCTCAAGTAGTACGGCGCCGCAGTCTGGCAGACGCCCGCCGCCGTACTTCCATCAGCACTGCTGCCCCCCCCTGTGGATGCAACTGCCGGAAATTCAAGCGCTGCATGCTCCTCCAAAATGCCCGCCTAGAGGAGCGGATAAAGGTCCTGGAGGAGAAACTTGCCCGCCGATAGAGACTGAGACCCTGTTGGATTGCCCCTTTTTATTCCTTTTTTTGGTGGGTGGGAATTGGGCGTTGGGGTTTATGGACAATTGGACTTTTTGTTTTGGACATTGGTTGGGGTTAGGAGAGAGGGTGGGTCAGGTGCTGTTGTGGGATTTTTACATAGTTTATTTTTGTTAGGGGTTAAATTATATTTATACTTTACATACGATGTTAATGTTTTGTGGGGGGTTACTGTTTTACAAAGCAAACACAAGGAGATGATGGACGGAGCACTGAAACTTTTCAGACACTCACCCCCAGTCACAGATCTGGGTTGAATCCATCATCATTCTTTAGCTCACTTCGCCACCCCAGTTCAGACACAGCTATATGCAAATCAGTCTTGACCCTGTGCCTCATGGGAACAGTGCAGCCCGAACTGCCAAGCCATGTCTTCCCTGGACCGGAAACAAGCATCCTGGGACCGGTTTTGGGCTAACAGCCCTCATCAGCCAGGCTAGCTTGAATCCAGTGGCAAAGTGAGCAAGGGACCCACGTCTGGGCATACCCTGCCAATTTAGGGCGAACAAAGCAAATACAAGGAGATGATGGACGGAGCGCTGAAACTTTTCAGACACTCACCCCCAGTCACAGATCTGGGTTGAATCCATCATCATTCTTTAGCTCACTTCGCCACCCCAGTTCAGACACAGCTATATGCAAATCAGTCTTGACCATGTGCCTCATGGGAACAGTCCAGCCCGAACTGCCAAGCCATGTCTTCCCTGGACCAGAAACAAGCATCCTGGGACCGGTTTCGGGCTAACAGCCCTCATCAGCCAGGCTAGCTTGAATCCAGTGGCAAAGTGAGCAAGGGACCCACGTCTGGGCATACCCTGCCAACTTAGGGCTAACAAAGCAAACACAAGGAGATGATGGACGGAGCGCTGAAACTTTTCAGACACTCACCCCCAGTCACAGATCTGGGTTGAATCCATCATCATTCTGTAGCTCACTTCGCCACCCCAGTTCAGACACAGCTATATGCAAATCAGTCTTGACCCTGTGCCTCATGGGAACAGTCCAGCCCAAACTGGACTGTTCGGGCTGGACTTCACACTGTTTCCTTGCTGATGCAGGGCCACAGCCAGTGTTTGATTTAAATAATCTGCGGTTTTTGTAACACACAAACAGATAGATGCGGCACCCCTCTCTGAGTGACTAGTCCTACTAGTACTGTCAGTCTCTCCTCCTAGTCTATGCATTGTGCAACTGGACTCAAGGGGTGTGTGAATTAATTAATTAATATTATTAATTATACCTCCCCCAAACTTCTTCTCTTACCTGTGATTGATGTTTAACTTAGGCACAGCGATGGCTGCATGGCGATGATGGTTTGGTTTCCCAAGATGCCATGGTTGTGGTGGGAGTGTGGAAAACTAGCTGAAATGGCTGTTAGCATCAGCTGAAGCCATTTTGTTTTTGGCAGCCATTTTAGTTAGCCATGTGCTCGCCATGTGCTTTCTGCCTCTTCACTATTGCCTGCCCTTGTATTCTGCTTGTGTCATCTGTTACAGTTAACTCCTTCAGCACTGAGCCAGAGCCCTGCACATGCTCAGAAAGGCCTAGCTGCTAGAATGCACCTGCTCTTGAAGTAACTGTCAGGCTATTTTAACTAATGTCAGCAATATTTTAAGCCCTCCCACTCTGTTGAGTAAGCGATTCTTATGTATCCTTATATGTAACTAGCTATTCATGTGTATACTTGTACCGCCTCTTTTGAGTCTACATGCTAACTCAGCTATAAACTGGGCATAAAAGACCCAGAGTGTTTGTACTCCATAGACTGTCTCCTACAGTGGCCTGAGGGTACTGTATTGATGCAGTCTCCCTCATGTGAGGTTAATAAAGTTGTTATTTTGATATTCCAGCTTCCGTGTCAATCTCTTCTTTGTTGGTTTAAGGACCAGGTGCATCAGTGAACCCCTTAAAAGGTTTTTTTTCCTACAAATTGGCGCCCAAACGTGGGCCTCGTCGGAGACACGGCTATCCAAGGGAGTGGTCTTGACGGAAGACAGGAATCTACCGAGGAGGTACCCTGCATGAGGAGACCCTTTGTCTTTGCAGATCAACGTGTTTTCCGGTTTTCCCGATCTGACCCTCCAGGTGTTGGACGCTCCCGACTGAGATCTTCTTTGGTGTGAGTATTTTAAAACGACCGTTAGGTCACTCAGAACTTGGCAGGTGGAGGTTGGAGACTTTGGTTTGGTAAGGTTGCTGTAGCAACACTTTTGTTTGGATTGACTTGGCCAAGATGTTTGGTTTGTTTGTTTGTTTGCTGCAGCAAATGAAAGCAGGTAATGAGGAGATTTTTCTCTAAATTTTGAAGTCTTGAACGGCACAAATTGTGTTAAGTGTCACTTGGAGAATAATATTATATATGCTATAATATTTTTTTGTCATGCCTGCTCCTAGCACACTTTGTAGAAAGTGTTGCTGTCTTGGAGGTACCAATATGGATTTAGGAAGTACTCAGCTGACTCCACTAAGAGGGGATACCTAAATGGGTTTAGGTATATTAAAAATGGTATTTCTTCCATGATGACTAGTACACTATGGAATAAATATATATATATATATATAAACAAGGATCCTGATCTGCGCACTTAGTAAAATTTATAAGTGGTGATGCGGAGCACTTTTGAGTGCTCTGCCAGCCCAACTGGTAATTTGGTGTATTATTGGAAAAGGCCTGAGGCGCGAGCCTGTCTTTTTGAACATGGCAGTCTTTTGGCTGTCTACTTGTCTTGGTGTAATCTCAGTACCTTTTTTTTGAGAGTCCTTTCGTTTGTAAATATGACTTACCATTGGTATTTACAAATGGTTTGAGTACAGTCTGTGGGCTGTCTCTTGCTTTTGTCCTAAGTGTTGATTTGTGGGTTAATTGTTTTTTTAGTGTCTATGTGGTTGTGGATTGACACCGGTGGTGATGCTTGAAAGTACTTGTTTCACTAAGTAGTGAATATGTTTTTGTGTGAGAATGGCTTGCCTTAGCAAGCAGTGTTGTGTGCTCTGAGTGTGTGGCCCCTTCTTGAAAATGTCTGGAATGAGCTCAATTTGGTCTTTTTGTCGTCATTCTGTTATGCAAATGTCATTGAAAGAACTATGGGGCATATTAGCAAGACCGGCGATAAATTTATCGCCGTTTTAGCGGCAGGAAACTGCCGCTAAAGCAGCGATAATGGGCTTGCTAATATGCGTTATAGGAATTCCAATAGAAGCCCAGGTTAGATGTCCTGCACATCTAACCTTGGCTTCTATTGGAATTCTATAACGCATATTAGCAAGCCCATTATCGCCGTTTTAGCGGCAGTTTCCAGGCGCTAAAACGGCGATAATTTTATCGCCGGTCTTGCTAATATGCCCCTACATTTTAAAATTCAAGGAATGAATTATGTAGCATATGCTAAATAGCTGCACGCTACCATTAGAAGTAAAACAGTAACGGGAGACGTGCGAGCGCGCGATTCAAGATGGCCGCCGCGTGAAAGACTTCACGCTAATTAAGCCCGTTTTTAGGGTTTAAACGACGAATTCCAGTCAGGAAAGGCATTCTGGTGGAGGTCGCTGCATTCATAAACAACTTACCTTTGTTGTGGAGCTTTTGTCGACGATTCTGCGCAGCGGAAGTGGTTTTTTTCATCGCCTGGTTCCTGCTCCTTGCACTGCTTTCAGGTACAGCCAGGCTTTCTGTCAAGGGGGCGGAGTGAACTTTTAGGAAAGGGCCGGGCTTGGGCCTAGCCACTCCCCCAACCCATTTTAGCTGCTGCACCAGTCATTTCCTGGTTATTTCCACAGCTTTGGCTTTTTCATACACTATTTTACTTCTGCAAGTCTCATTTTGTCTCTTTTTACTCAAAATGGAAAATAAAAGTGCTATTAATAATAAAAGGAGGCAGCAAATTTCTCCTCCTCCTGCTAAATCTAAAGTAGTGGAGTCTTCTGAACCCTCACTATCTTTAATATTGGAGGAAATTCAGGCACTTCGTGTCAATACAGACACTATTGCTTCTGAAGTTAAACATGTGCGCAAAGAAATGGCCAGTCTGTCAATGAAAATATCGGATAATTCCATCAAAATACAGGATAATAAGGTCAAAATTGACACATTTTCTCCACTTGTGGCAAAAATTTCACCTATGTGCTCAACATTATTGGACATGGAAAACCGTAACAGACAATATAATCTACGCATATTTAATTTGCCGGAAGATGTTGAGGGAAATAACTGTAGATTATATTTGGAGAATTTATTGCCTGGTCTTTCGCAAATTAAATTCTCAGAAACGTTTGAAATTGATAAGGCTCACAGGATTCCCTCACATAGGAACCCTCTACACACAAAACCGCGACAAATGATTTTTAAAGTTCTTCGACACCACCATTTGGTTTTAATCAGAAAAGCAGCTAGAGTAATACCTTCATTGATGGTAAATGGAAATAAAATATTTATTCATCAGGACTTCGCCAAAGAAACTGTCTCAATTCACAAAGAATTCACTGCTCTTCGTCCTCAACTACGAAGTCTAGGCTACAAATATGGTCTTTTTGATCCGTCGACGATGCGCATTTGGAAGGATAACTTTTCGAAATCTTTTCAACGTCCAGAAGATTTGAGACATTTTTGGTTCATCAGTCACAGCTCTCAATGGATACCAATGACTCTGCTGCATGATTTTTACCAGTTAAGATTTTTACCATTTATGTCTTTTCTGACACAGTACTGAAATTTCTTTGTGAGGGGCTCCAGCGGTTCCGGTCATGCTTGTAAAGCGTGTGTGCGTTTCACATTTCATATTTATGTCTTTTGTTTGTTGTTTTTCCATCTTTTTCATTTTTCCTTTCCCTTTTCCTTATTTGGAGCTACCTTTTTCTCATTCTCTTGATCTTCTTTTATCTTCCTCTTTTTGATCTCTTTTTCTCCTTTTTTCTATTATGGCTAATACACATAATTTTAAAGTAGTTTCATTAAATGTTAAAGGATTGCGCCATCCAGTTAAACGTACAAAAATTCTAGATTATCTAAGTAGTTGCAAAACGGATGTTTGTTTTATGCAAGAAACTCATATAGATGATCACATTTTAGATTATATGAAGAAGAAATGGGTAGATGTTATTGTTTCTTCCCCTGCTAATGGTAAGAAAAATGGTGTAGCTATTTTGTTTGCAAAAAAACTTCACTGTCAAATTTTGAGTAAAATTTCTGATAAGGATGGTAGATACATTCTCGTTAAAATTAAAGTTCATGACTCAGTTCTATTTTTATTAAATGTTTATGATCCTACTGCAGATGACCCAGTTTTTGGACTAATCTTACAACAGAGGTTCTAAAGGTCGGTAATGCCCCTTTAATTGTTGGAGGTGATTTTAATGTTATCTCTGACCCTTTATTAGATAGATTATCTCTTACTAAGTTTCACCCTTCTAAAGTGTATTATGCTTTCAAATCATTTATTCAAGCCACTAAGTTAGTTGATATTTGGAGACTACATTTTCCTACAGAAAAATGTTTTACATTCTTCTCAAATCCTCACAATTCCCACTCTAGAATTGATTGTTTATTGGTTTCTAGGCAACTAATTGGTTCAATAACTACTCCTACTATTGGTAACATTGACATCTCAGATCATGCTATGATTTCTTTGGTTTTGAATTTGGAATCAACTTTTACTAAACAATCTAGATGGCGTATGAACACTGGTATAATTTTAAATGAGTATAACAAGCCTAAACTTTGAACCGCCATTCAAGAATATTTTATACTCAACCCTGAAGGTTCTACTTCTATGATTAATAGATGGGATGCTTTTAAAGCTTATATTAGGGTGTAACTATATCTATTATGGCCCATGAAAATAAAACCTTTCATGCAAATGCTAAAAATCTTCAAAAACAGATTGCGAAATTTGAACGACTTTTTATTACATCCAGCAACCCTCAATATAAATTTAAGCTACAAGAATTGCGTTATGAATTTAATTCAATCCTTAGTAAAAGAGCAGGTATCCAAATCTCTAATGCTAAAGCCAGATTTAGTTTTAATACCAATAGATCTGGAAGGCTATTAGCTAATTATTTACGTATAAAAAAGGATAAAACTCAAATCAATTCAATTCATAGTGCCCATGGTAAAATTGCTCTTTTTCACAATGAAATCGTTAATTAATTTTTTGATTTCTATTCTGAATTATATAATAAACCTGATTTTCAAGATGCTTCGTTAATCGACTCCTTTTTAAATTCCTGTGAGTTACCCAAGATTCCACAATCAGATAAAATTGGACTTGATGCACCTATTACCAAAGATGAAATCTTATCAGCTATAAAATCCCTTAAAAAGAACAAATCTCCTGGTCCTGATGGGATTCCAGTGGAATTCTACAAAGAATTTCAGTCATACCTTTTACCTTTTTACACCAACTATTTTCGCTTTTCGGATCCACAGGAACTACCTCTGGTTCTTTTACAGAAGCGTTAATTATACTACTTCCGAAACCAGATAAAGATCCCAACCTTGTGTCTAATTATCGCCCTATATCCTTAATTAATCAAGATTGTAAATTATATGCTAAAATACTTGCTACTAGATTGGGCCCCATATTAGATTCTATTATACACCCGGATCAATCTGGTTTTATGAAAAATAGATATTCTGCTCATAATACAAGAACTTTGCTACATATTATTGAACAAAGTCCTACTTTAACGTTACCATCTGGAATTTTAGCCTTAGATGCTGAGAAAGCATTCGATAAAATCCATTGGCAATTTTTATTTCATACGTTGTCCTCATTTAATTTTGGAGATACTTTTATACGCATGATTTCAGCTCTATATTTTGCCCCTACTGCTCGTTTATTTATTAATGGACAAGTCTCAAATCAATTTTCGCTTTTTAGAGGTACAAGACAAGGATGTCCTCTTTCTCCTCTTTTATTTTTAATTGGCATTGAACCTTTTCTTACCTCTATAAGAAAATGTGACAATATTAAAGGAATTAATATTAAGGATGTTATGGTTAAAACTCTTGCTTATGCAGATGATGTGCTTTTATTTGTTAGTGACCCGATATCTTCGTTCCCCTCATTAATGGATATTATAACAAATTATTCTACAGTTTCGGGCTACACTTTAAATACCAACAAAACTGAATTTTTTCCCCTAAATGTTTATTGCACTCATGATATGCTTCCCATGCGTGAAATTATTTGGCAAAAGAATAAGTTAAAATAGCTTGGAATTTTATTTTCCTCATACATAAAATCAACAATAAATTTAAACTGTGATTTCATCCTAAATTACATTAAAAATAAAACGTCTAAATGGGCATCATTACATCTTTCATGGTGGGGCAGAATGGACTCTATCAAAATGACTATTGCTCCCAAAATCTTTTATACCCTTGCCATGATCCCTACTCAATTTCCATTAAAGTTTTATAAAGAGGTTGATAAATTTTTGTCAAAGTTTTTATGGAACAACAAATCTCCTCGTATTAGTTATAAAAAGTTAAAAGTGTCTAAACGTAATGCTGGTTTCGGTATCCCAGACTTCTTTCTTTATCATATAGCTTTTATTTTAAAACAAAGCTCATTATGGTTTAACCACTCCTTTTTAAATAATCCTCCTGCATGGCTATGTATTGAGAAATCTATAGTAAGTCCATTTCCATTACCTACTTTAGTGTCTATGCATAACAATGCTACATTTTTTCAAAAATCAGTTATTATTAAATCTACTAAAATGTTATTTAATGACCTTGACTTAATTTTTCTCTTTCCCATGAATAATACTGATGAGTTATCACTGTGGTATAGTAATGTCATTAAATTAAACAGGAATATTAGTTTTTGGTTTTCATGTATTAGAGCTGGTATTTTTTATCTTAAAGATGTTTATTCCAATAATACCTTTTTGCTTTTGAAACGTTGCAAGCAAGATTTGGTTTACTTAAATCTGACCTTATTAAGTATCAATATTTGTGCAATTCAATCTTAGATTCCTTCCCCAATGCTATTCCGTCTAATGTTACAGCAGATTTATCAATTTACATTCAAACAGTCTCTAGATCGTCTCATGGGGTTTCCATTCCATATAAAAAATTATCAGATACTCTAGGTAGCAATTTAGAGATGATTTCATCTTTTTGGAACAATGAACTTTCGCTTTCTTTATCTATTGACACATGGAAGGATATTTGGCTTAGTAGTATATCTGGTTGGCTGCCTGTTTCGATCTACCAAACCAACTCTTATATCCTATACAATTGTTTATGGACTCCATCACGTTTATTTAAGGCTAAACTTCTTCCCTCTGCAGATTGTTGGCATTGTAAATTACATCCAGGTACATTACAACATATGCTTTTTGACTGTCCTATGGTTTTTAAATTTTGGTCTGAAGTTTGGGTTATCATACAAAAGATTCTAAAACTCCATATTGATGTTTCCTATCAATTAATAATATGTAAATCTGCTATTATTTCACAAAACTTACATGATTTAGAAAGCAAACTTTTTAATTTCCTAATCTCAGCAGCTATAAAATCCATCACTTTTTGTTGGAAAGATGTTTCTATATTATCTGTTAATGCCTGGTGGTCGTGGGTTATCTTTACTAGAAGAGGTGCTCAATTATCCATGAATGGGATTTCACATAATTCGCTCTCTTATCAATCTTTTTGGTTACCTGTTGATGTATATTTATCCTCTTAATGATGTATTTATTTCTTTAGTTTTGACTTTAACTCAAATAGATTATACGTATGATAAAATATAGTAGCTCTGTGTAAATCTTATGCATTAATTGTTATATTTGTCCCCTCCCTCCCCTTCCTTCCTTCTCCCCTTTATGTATCTTTTCAATATGTAATATCTCAATACCTATTGTAATTTTTAAATAATTTTGGTCAATTTGTGAATTGTTATTAGGTATTTTGTTGCTAAATAATAACATTTTATGTAATGTCTTTATTAGTTGTCTATAAATAAAATAAAATAAAATATTTTGAACTCAAAAAGAAGTAAAACAGTAACAAAGTATAGATGTGTGAATATTGCCACAAAATAAACATTAGAATTAACACTCAATAGGGAATAAATAGGCCTCATAGAAAGAAAGAAAAAAAAACGAATTTGTGTGCTTTCAAACTAGGACTTAATACAAAATGTTGCAGCATTATCCTTAGATATTAATATTAAAAGGCATTCACATCATCTGAGTAAATTGGTTGCTGCTGAAATAAAAGCGCCTCTTTTTCACATTACAAGACGATAGATTTGTGCTGGCTTGGAATGCCTGTGTTTTAAATAGACTGCACCGTGCTCAAATTTCCAGCACCAGAAAAAGAGCTTTTAAACAGTTGTTTACTGCTGTCTGACTGAGAGGAAGCTGTCTGTCAAAACAGACGGAGATCAAACTTTTTCAGGACATTACAATACAGCAAAGGGTTTTTCTCCTGAAAAAGGCATGGAAATTGAGGCTTGCTGGTCGTAAAAGCACAGCTGAGTAAACAACACATGGCTATGCCCGGCCACAGGCTACAGATCCAGCACGTGCGTTAAAGACTACTGATTTTAAAAGTTACAAATACAGCTTCATTATTTTGGATAAAATAGAAAGGATTAAAAGCAGGGATTTTCTTTCTTGTTGCTTTTCTAAATAAGCATATCTATGGTTCTGATGGTAAATAATGACTGCCCTTTAAAAAGTGACACAAACTATTTTATGTTTCAGTACAGCTTCTGTGCTTAGTGTTATAAATACATGCATTTAAAGGCAAAAGGAAAGGAATGAGGCTTGCTGTGGAATCATCAAAAGGGTTAGTGATCATTATTTAAAAAAATTGACTATATGAAAAAAAGAACATTTTATAAAAAATAATTGCACTAAAATCGTTTTTGCATTTTTCAATGTCTAATAATCCTACTGTGACAAATATATAAGTTCCTAGCATCAAAGTTGAATTTGAGCAGCACTTTACCACAATGTGGAGAGTGAAATGTGAAATTTCACTTTATCCAGGCATATAAAACCTTATTTTATAAGGGTGTACCTTATACATTTCTGACCACCCCACCCCTGGGATATCTAGGGGAGACCCTGGGGGTCCCTATAGTGCCAAAACATTGTAGGTTATTCATTTTTAAGTGCCCCTACCACCAAAGTCGAGTTTGGGCACAATTTACTTTTTAAAAGCAGTCCTGGCACTCAGGGCTGTTTTCAAACTGATCTCAGGTTTCAGCAGTGCACACATGCAACTGCAGAACAAGCAGCTGGCCTCTAAACTGCCAGAAAGCACATCACACACTGCATACGAATAAAAATAAGTATAAAATAAGACAGCAAACAGTGCATCTTACCTTTAAAATTATTAGCTCACAGGCACGGAACAGGACTGCTTTTCAGCTGTGATTCTTCAGAGTTACTTTGAATTGGAAAACCGCATGGAAATAGCCTTGCACAGAAATGGGACAGCAGGTTTAAGGGGCAGAGGTCGAGTTCTGTATTTAGCAGACCAGCAAAATGCCCACGTAGGAGGGGTTTTTCTAATAGGTTTGCTTTGGCACTTCGACCTCGGAAAAGATTCTGAAGGAAGGGATGACAGCGCAAAGAGAAAGAGAAGCTTTGCTTATTATTTTGGGCAAAAAACCAGGCAGGTTTTGCGCAATCATAAGAAGCGAAGGAAAGGCAGTAACGTATCTGGGCCCTGTGTAGAGCATAGCTCTGCCATGTATATAGAAATAATGCTTTTAGTTTAAAGATTACTGTGCAAGGGCTCCAATAAAGAGGCAATGAAATTCAGTTTGCATTCATGCGCCCTCATGATACACTAGTACAATTGCTAAAGGAATTGGTAGTTGGTTATTAATGTTTTCTAGCTAGCTCAATGTGCTATTTACCTCCTACAAGTTTGTTTGTGCCCAGCTGCCAAAAATAGGGGTAGATAGTGTCGACAGAAGGTCACCTGTTTCAGGTTACCTACTGTCGAATAGGGGAGGAGATTAGGGAGATTAGCTCCTGGGCAAATTAAGGGTAACTACAATTAAGTAATACATTGTCATTTTTTATATGCTCTCTCTCTCTCTCTCTCTCTCTCTCTTTTTCTCACTCTCTCTTGAGCCTGTCTAAGCTGTCTAGGAACGGCCATGAGACGTTTAATTGGCTATTCAGTAATACTGTTTTAAAATTATTGTTAGCATTAATAAAATGAATAAAAATACGCCATGTTACTGCCCATCCTGTCTGATGAAATTATGAACGGATGAGTAGTCTAGATTGATGTTCCCTTATTTGGCCTTTAAAGGGGAACTATATGTGGGTAGTTTTTGTTCTAAAATTCTCAGGTGATAACACCATTATTGTTTGTTATTTTTTATGCTACATACAGTTTTGCAAAGGCATTACTAGTCTCTTATTAGTCTGTGTAATTGAGCTGACAGCCCTTATGTTGAGGTTTTGTTAGTTATTTATGTAATAAGAATCCCTGTTACATTAGCAGTTTTAGATTTTCCCGCTGCGCCTATAACATGAGAGCATGGTCCTAAGCATAAAATGTAGGTGTTTTTACGTAAGAAAAATCATTTTAGAAGTGTCTGCAGTCCTGTACAGGTAGTGAAAGGTTATGACTTATGAAACACAGGCTGGTTTAGACAAGAAGCACAAAAGAATGCTTGTTCTAAAAATTCCCTTTCTTGAGGTTCTTCAGATGAAATAGGAATACACAAATGTAAGGATTTAGAGTATGTCCGTATTGTTTTTCTTTTTCCCTCAGAATTTAGTAAATAAACATAGACTTCCTTGGCTGCTTCACATAGTGTAACGTTTTACTCTTGTCAGTTCACCAAAAGTTCCTTTTGTACTCGCTAATGGGTCCAGGGTTTTTTTACTCTCAGATAGATGAAGTGGTTCTTGGGTGCCTTGCTAATGTATGGGGCGCCCCAAGCTAAAAAAACAAGAAGGTATTTGGAAATAGACTATCCTCTCTGCTTGATAGATTATTTGTATGCCTTGTCTAAAGATTTTTTTGTTCTGTCTATCAATAGATATCTGCTGCCCTACAACCATTGCCAGAGGGGCCCGGACATCAGATTCAGCATGGGGAGTCAGCGCCAGTCCAGCTTGAAGCCAGGGTAAAGGGAACCAGCACAGGCATTGCTGGCAACTAGGACCTCAGTGAAGGTAGAAGGCCGGAAGCACTGGGACGTGAAGTGTGTACCCCTGCCACTGTCTTGGGCGAAAGACGGGGTCACAAATCAGGATGGAGAATTCTTTGCGTGGATCCAGTTTTTGATGCCCAGCTGAGAGAGTCACAGACCAACAAGGACGGCAAGGAGGCTTTTGCTTGAGGTGACCCCCTTTGAAACAAGGGTTGCTTCAGATATCCCAGCATCAGGCCTTAGAGTCCTGGTCCCCAAGTGAATGCAAGTCTGCACCTCTGTTTGTTGATCAAGGAATGCCTGAGCACACCGGGTATAATCTGTGGCCCCGACAAAAGAGCAGTGCGCCAGCGGAGCAACACAGGAGTTAGGGAAGGACTTGAGTTCAGGGTACAGGTGCTGTGCCTTTGGTGCCTTTTAGATTAAAGCGAAGAATACTGGTGCACTGCCTGAGACACTGGACAGGATCGTTGAGGGCATTTGCCCCTGAGGGTGATTGCCCTATCCTGAAAGAAGAAACCTTTTCCCTTAAAACTGGGCCGTGATTGTTTTCTTGAGTTGCAAGTTGTGCAGCTCCACCGTTGGAAAATAACTTCGATAGGATCCTGCCTGTGAGGCTCAGACGGACACAGGGAGAAGACTCCCCTCTGGCTTGTTGTACAGCGGCTTCTATTCTTTTAAGTACTTTTTAGCAATGTATCCCTTTGGTCGTCCCATTTTTGAGGAGGAGCAGCCCTTTGCGGCTCCTCGTCCTAATTCCCATGGCCCCGTTTGGTCTTCCTGGTCCCCTGAAGCGAAAATTGTTTTTGTAATGATCCTTGTATTTGCTTTAATATTTGCATTAGGAATGTTTATTCTGCAAGAGAAACGTTTTTTGAACAGTTGATAAATACTACTCTGCCCTCCTCCTGAGCATATCAATTGGTACTCTAGCCCTCATAAAAAGAACACTGGAAAGGTCTATTAAAAATGTTTTTATTTAAGATATTATATTAGATATGTGCTGTTGGCTATTCTGAAGCTGAATTAGATGGTCACTGAAATACATAGGAGCCCTGAAACATAGAATTGGACTGGATGGTTTTGGGATTTACTTTCTGCTTGAGGTTGGAAAAATTGATAGTTCTGTTTGTAATAATAGCCATTATTTTCTCCTGCTATCTGTGTGTTCATTATGACCCAATACTCTGTTCCCCATGTATTTCTACTTGTATCTCACCAGTTAAACAATGTTAAAAATGTAAATGCCCACCTAGCAATGGATCAGGATATTAATGGATTTATGAGGATAAATGTGCATGATAACTTCCATGCTTCTATTAATTCATAGCGGATGTCTTCAACTAATGCTAAAACGGCCATCTGTGGAAAACTAGCTGAAATGGCTGTTAGCATCATCTGAAGCCATTTTGTTTTTGGCAGCCATTTTAGTTAGCCATGTGCTCGCCATGTGCTTTCTCCCTCTTCACTATTGCCTGCCCTTGTATTCTGCTTGTGTCATCTGTTACAGTTAACTCCTTCAGCACTGAGCCAGAGCCCTGCACATGCTCAGAAAGGCCTAGCTGCTAGAATGCACCTGCTCTTGATGTAACTGTCAGGCTATTTTAACTAATGTCAGCAATATTGTAAGCCCTCCCACTCTGTTGAGTAAGCGATTCTTATGGATCCTTATATGTAACTAGCTATTCATGTGTATACTTGTACCACCTCTTTTTGAGTCTACATGCTAACTCAGCTATAAACTGGGGATAAAAGACCCAGAGTGTTTGTACTCCATAGACTGTCTCCTACAGTGGCCTGAGGGTACTGTATTGACACAGTCTCCCTCATGTGAGGTTAATAAAGTTGTTATTTTGATATTCCAGCTTCCGTGCCAATCTCTTCTTTGTTGGTTTAAGGACCAGGTGCATCAGTGAACCCCTTAAAAGGTTTTTTTCTACAGGAGTAGTAGACACTGGCAGTAGCATTTGCAAAAAAAGAAAATGAGAAGTCAGTCGCCTGAGAGAGACTCTGGGAGGAGTAGTAGAACGAAGTACAGTAGACTGCCAAACAATAATAATAATGCTTATTAGCAATGCTAAAGTAAAATAAAGCATAATGGTGGCGGGGATAGCCTAGTTCAACAAGTTACAAACTGTAGTTATTATTATGCCGAGTCACGCGACACAAGCGTAACCTTTAGTGCTGCTGTGTAGGAGGATGATGAATTCATCAATTCAATCGATGCCGGCAATAATTATGATGGATAAGTTTTCTTTGAAAACAAAATTGACTTGACAATATACTGAGCATGGGTGGGAAAGCAGAAGAAGATCCTCGCCCTGCCTTGAAATTGAATTAGTGTTGTTTTCACCACATCCTCCCCAGTAAGCGTGTGATCAATTATTGGTGTACATTTAATTTAGTCACACCACAATATAAATCACACAGCCGGGGGAAGAGGGTTAGGGTTTGATGAATGGTTGGGAAGGGGGGTTTGGGGAAAGGTTTGAGAAAGAAAAACACTACGCATGGACAAACAACAAAACACAATCTTGGCAGACGACCATCATATCCATAAATCTGTTAAGGGAGAAAAAGGAAATGCATGCATGATGATGATTAAAATTGATGGTTAATGATAAGTAGTACTTACTAACTAGACTAGTAGACAGTAGTACAGGGCAGCATTATATTAATTATGCAATTTGCCATGCCTGTCTTCCCTCAGAGAGAGTGAGACCCAAATTACAATCATACATTTTTACTTCTGTTGTACCGGGCGTACTTTTTAAAGCTAGCAAAGACAATTAAAAAAAAAGCTGTAGGGATCAATTATAATATAAGCAGAGAGCAAACAACAACAACAGTCAACACAGTCGTAATGATTGAAGAGAAAAAATGTATCAAATTATTTAAAAGATGATGAATGTTGATACAAAAGTGTTACTGTATGTTATCCGGGTCAAATTGGGGAGTTGCATCTCGGAGTCGGCATTCCTCTTGGTCCTCCCTTCCATGGACGCTGTGTCCGTCAATCTTGGGTGCCACTGCCTGCCTGGCGGATCCAGATTCGTAGTTGAGTCTGAGTTGTTTTTCTCTGTTTAGCACAGGGTAAAGGCCGGCCTGTAAGAGTAGATGGAAAAACAAAAGGGATATTTAAAAATCAAGGGAAAAAAAGCATACATTGCAGAGGAGTGCAAACACTTGCAGAGCGGCATGGCTAAATCATGTCTACTCTGTTGTCTGTTTCTAGCATTAATCTACAAAAGCAACAGGACAGAACAGGCTCACGGCACCCACACAACCTCCAATTAGCTTAGATTTTGACTGAGCCAGACAGAGCACACATGTCACATATAGAGCAATATAGCATTTTCCAGAGTAGGTAACTAAATCAATGGCAAGCACAGCTGTCAGTCATACCACCACTACTACACTCGTGACTCAACTTCACCACTACACAGACATGTAGGTCTGCTGTGGTTGTTGTTGACTTGTTTACCTTTTAAGCCACTCATGAAACGCCCTGAGTTATTCCATCAATCATCTCCGATCCTAGTGACTGACTGCAAAGATATTATGCCACTGTGGTCATCATCATGTTGTTGTCCAACTCAGTCTGCAGTGTACCGAGTGAGTCCAGATTCCATATCCAAAATGCAATGGATCGGCCTGCAGTAGAAGTACAATTTTGTTATTAAACAACAATAAGGGAAACATTGACTTGAGTTACTTTTAGAGTGTGTAGATAATAGTACAGAATTAATTCACTTCATGCACAACAAAACAACACAAACACCAATCACTCAGAGTCAGCGTCCAATGCATGCCATCATCATTACCTGTTCCTTCTCATTTTAAGTTGGGGCAGTCTCTCTCGGCTCGGAAAGGAGGCTATAATAGTCATCATGTTCCACTTCTTTTTGAGGGTCTCGACGAGGCAACATTTTCTTGCACTATTATTCTACATCCAATCATCATTCATCATCTGTCTTGAGGGAAATGGATTTAGGGCGAGTCAGGAGGATGGAGGAGCAGGAGCAGTCCGGGTTCCGCAGCAACCACAGCACCGAGACTGCCCTCATCGCCGCCACCGATGACATCAAGTCCCTGCTGGACAACGGAGAAACGGCGGCCCTCATCCTCCTGGACCTGTCAGCCGCCTTCGACACGGTCTGCCACCACACACTACGAACACGCCTCCACAACGCCGGGATCCAAGAGAAGGCCCTGGACTGGACCACATCCTTCCTCTCCGGCAGAACACAGAGCGTCCGCCTTCCCCCTTCCGCTCCGAAGCCAACGAGATCATCTGCGGCGCACCCCAGGGCTCTTCCTCAGCCCAACTCTGTTTAACATCTACATGGCACCGCTCGCCCACATCGCCCGTCGGCACGACCTCAACATCATCTCCTACGCCGATGACACCCAGCTGATCCTCTCCCTCACCCAGGACCCCCACACCGCCAAAACCAACCTTCACGAAGGAATGAAGGCCGTCGCTGAATGGATGAGGAACAGCCGACTGAAGCTGAACTCGGACAAGACGGAGGTCCTCATCCTCGGATCCACCCCTTCGGCCTGGGATGACTCCTGGTGGCCGACCGCACTGGGAACCGCCCAACACCCACCGACCATGCACGCAACCTAGGGGTCATCCTCGACTCCACCCTCTCCATGACTAAACAGGTCAACGCCGTCTCCTCCGCCTGCTTCAACACCCTCTGCATGCTCCGCAGGATCTACAAGTGGATCCCCACTGAAACGAGTAGAGCGGTCACCCAGGCCCTCTTCAGCAGCAGGTTGGACTACGGAAACGCCCTCTACACAGGAGCCTCGGCCAAACTCCTGAGACGGCTCCAATGCATCCAGAACGCCTCTGCACACCTGATCCTCGACATCCCTCGCCACAGCCACATCACACCCCACCTGAGAGACCTGCACTGGCTCCCGGTCAACAAGAGGATAACCTTCAAACTCCTCACCCACGCACACAAGGCACTCCACAACACCGGACCAACGTACCTCAACAGACGACTCAGCTTCTACACCCCCACCCGCCAGCTCCGCTCTGCCGACCTTGCCCTCGCCACTGTCTCCCGCTTCTGAAGAGCGACCTCCGGTGGCAGATCGTTCTCCCACCTCGCCGCCAAGACCTGGCACACCCTCCCCATCCACCTACGGCAGACCCAAGACCTGCTGACCTTCAGAAAACTCCTCAAGCACTGGCTTTTTGAGCAGTAGCAGCATTCCCCACCCCAGCGCCTTGAGACCCTCACGGGTGAGTATTGCGCTTTACAAATGACATGATTGATTGACTCGGAGAAGTGTACTTAAGTTGAATGCTGCACCAAGACGGTGGTGATGGATTTGTTGTGATTCGAAGTTTTGTGTAACCCTGGGCATAATACTTCGCTACGCTCACGGAGCATGCAAAGTTTGTGCTACTACGCACTACGCAAATGGCACGTAGCAGAGTGAAAAACTGTGCTAATTGCATAGCGTAGCAGCAGTATACTAAACACCCAGAAATGCTTTGATAAAGCAATTTTCTATGCTAAAAAGCATATATCCAATTCACAAAAGTGAACTTTGACAATAAAATATCAAGCAATGAGAGAGGTGATGATTTTGGGGTCCCCCCTAACCTAGGGGAGGACCAAGCAGATGCCTTGAACACAAAAAGCATATCATGTGAACGATTCAGTGGTGGTCCCTTCCTCCTAGGACCACCCCAAGCACAGTTATGGGCAAAAATACAATCCCAACCAAAGGCCCTGCAAAGCATTATGGGACGAGATTAGCAGTGGGCAGTGAATATTATAGTGTCCAATATCAAAATATTTCTACAAAGAGCTGCAGTTCAACTAGTCGTTACTAGATGTCCCTCACGAGTCAAATGCAAAAGCATTGAAATTATTAATACATCAAGCTGCAGTTCCACTAGTCGTTACTAGATGTCCCTCATGAGTCAAATGCAAAAGCATTGAAACCCTTTCATGAAGCTTTTGCATTTGACTCATGAGGGACATCTAGTAACGACTAGTGGAACTGCAGCTCTTTGTAGAATTATTTTGATATTGGATACTATAATATTCACTGCCCACTGCTAATCTCGTCCCATAATGCTTTGCAGGGCCTTTGGTTGGGATTGTATTTTTGCCAATAACTGTGCTTGGGATGGTCCTAAGAGGATGGGACCACCACTGAATCGTTCAAAAGATGTGCTTTTTGTTTTCAAGGCATCTGCTTGGTTCTCTCCCTAGGTTAGGAGGATCCCAAAATCATCACCTCTCTCACTGCTTGTTAATTTATCGTTTTCACTTTTGTGAAATGACTATATGCATTTTTAGCATATAAAGACAGAGATATTTATTTTATTTTAACTTGCATTGTGCAAGATGCCTTTGGCAATTATTGTACAGTGCAGTCAAGCACACAGCTACGCACTACGCAATTTGCATAGCTATGTGTAGTTCAAAATGTATTTCATGTAGCTACGTGAAGTGCTACTATGCAAACAATGCCCAGGCTTAGTTTTGTGCCAGAAAGACAGACATACACAAATAAAAGTAAATAATGAAGGAAGAAAGTAAGAAGTTCAAGCCTAGTTGTCAGGGAAGTATAGCTCGTTCTCAAACTCTGGGGGTTCAACCAGAAGTAGGTCATTATCATCTAACACACTACTTCCATCACCTAAGTTGCTGTCCTCATCTTCCTGCGTTGATTCATGTATTGTGTAATTCGGTGGTATAAAGTGCTGATTCATTTTGATCATGGTTAACCTCTCCACATTTTTGGGCGAGAGACTGGTCCTTTTCACTGTTACAATGGCACCAGCAGCACTTAAAACACGTTCAGAAGAGACTCTTGCGACAGGGCAAGCCAGATAGTTTATCGCCAGCCTGCTCAGCACTGGCCATTGGTTCCTTTTCCCATACCAATACCGCAATGGATTTTGATCAATGTAGACCTCTGTTGGGTCATCCAGATAGGTCTGGACCATCCGCTCAATGTTCAGGGGTGCTACAGTTTGTTTGGCCTCTTTTGTCTTTGCATCAGCACTGGACCTAGCAAGCCCTTGCTGTAAATACAAATCCTGTGCCAATTTTACTGGGGCTGATGATCCGGTTCTTGCTGTTGTTGTCGATAGTGTTGGTGACCGCTTTGAGCCAAACGCACTGCCCTCAGGCTCTGAAGTGGAACTTGACGCCGGATGCCCTGCTACAGTACTTGTTGTGGGTTTGAGTAGCGGGCCTTTAATTGCCAGCCGTTCATTTTCAAAGTGACTGGCTACCGCAGCTATCCAACTTTTGTACCGGGCAACGTCCACTTCTGAAAAAGGAATTAATGTCTTACTGTTCAGTGCCGATTTGTACCGTGGATCCAGAATTGTGGCACAAATGTAATGTTGTTCTGACACAATCTTAGTTTGCACCCTTGTATTTTCAGCTAAGCGACGGGATAAGCTCTCCACCAACTCATATGCTTCTTTTTTTTCCTCCACACCTATGTACGCTTCAGACACCTCCTTCAGCTGTTGCTGTAGCATGTGCAACAATGGGATAGCTTGGCCCATAGTACAGTCCTCCTTGCTGACTTCACATGTGAAGACCTCGAAAGGAAGAAGCATCTCTGTCAGGCATTTAACTAGGCACCATTGGTCCATCTGAAGGATCATGCCTTTCACAGTAGCATCCCCTCTTTGCATGACATATTCATTGATTGGTCTGTACTGCTCAACAGACGGTCAAGCATGTAATAAGTTGAGTTCCAACATGTTGCCACCTCCTGGATGAATGCTTTGACTGGCATTCTATATTCACGTTGAATGATCCTCAGCTGCTTCCAGGCTTTAAAAGAATGGCTGAAATGTGTGCATATTCTTCGGCAGGTGGTCAGTAAGTTGTTGACTATGGCTTCTTTTTTCAGAAAGTCTTGAACAATAATGTTAATGCAGTGCGCCAAACACGGGACCCTGAAATAGGCACCATCCTCCGTGGCCTTAAGTACATTTGTGCCATTATCCGTGGCAACAAAACCAATGTTAAGCCCTCTTGGTCGCAGCCATTCAAAGACCTTGCTGTTAAACTCTTCCAAAATGTTTGCAGCAGTATGAGATTTCTCCATGGCGAACATGGCTACAGTTGCATGTTTCCGAGTAGCATTAAAAATCTCAGCAGTGTCAATAAGACCTGCTTCAGATATCTTTTCTCTAACCCCCACAAAAGAGATCCAGTGTGCAGTGATGCACATGTAATCAGTGGCTTGGCAACTGGTCCACATGTCTGTTGTCAGGTGGATATTGTGAACAGCACTCTGCTGCAAAGCTTGTCCAAGCAACTCTGGCGAAATAGGACCGGCTGGGAACCTTCCATTTAGGGCAGATGGCTGACACAAATTAAAGGAATCCCACCCCTTCCACAAAAGAAAAAGGGAGAAGGTCCAGCGCTAACATTTTAGCCAGCTTCGCATTGTACAAACGTGCCGTTGGGTGGTTGCGTTCGTACTGCCCCACCGACCTAAGCATGCTGTCAATGGTAGGCTGGATTATTTTCCTTTAGGGTGCAGCTGACTTCTTGAACCCACTTAGGCTCAACGACGCACTTTTTTTCATTGCAGTACTCTATTGCTTTGGTGTCTCACTCTCAGCCTGACTCTTACTACGGTGCCACTGAGATGTTGCTGAGGATGTGGGCGGTACCACTACACTGCTGGGGACAGGGCTAGAAATGTCTCCCTCTTGTTCACCTTCCACCGCGATCATATCTTCTTCATCCCCACCAACAGCAATGGGTGCAGTTTTACTTTTTTGTAACCGAAGTAGGTGAGCCTCCCACTGGATCATGTGGTGTTTTTTTAGATGACTTGTTTGGCCTCCGGTACCATAGTTTGTACCAAACTTACCCCGACTAACAGCGTGTCAACAAATTGAGCATATAGCAACGTTCTCCTCCTTACTGCTAACCGAAAAGAAGTCCCAAACTGGGGAGGTGGACTTTCTGGTGCTGCTGGAGGTGCCACTTTCAATGCCAGATGAACTGGAGGGTGGGCGTTGAATTTGACTCTGTGCACTTACAGTACCACTACCTACTGAGGTGGTGGTTGAGCTGGATGCCGGACCTTAGCAAATGCAAATATGGAAGCTGGAGGTGGTGTTACCTATCTTGGTGGTATCCGTGCTACATCCCTCGCAGCGATTTGGGATAAGGTAATAATGTTGGTCTCCATCTCCACTGTGCCGGGAGTGATGTTCATGATGACTGGCTCGTCATCATCATCCTCCTCTTCTACATCTACCTCCTTAACTCTAAGGCTTTCTGGAACCTTCCTTTTCCCTAGCCTTGTCTTGTGGCGGGCATCACTCTCAGACTGAGCTGGTGGCTTCCAAGTGGCATCTAGATCATCAGAAGGGGGGCTTGAAGAAGAAGTTGATGGACTAACCCTCCTTTTCCTTGCTGGGGATCTGGAAGACAATGGATCTTCTGAAAGAGTGGCTTGCTCCTCTTCGTCTGCAGGAAGCTCGATTTCCTGAACTGCCCCTACTTCGGGAGGAACAACTACTATTGTGGGCTGTTGCGGCTGTTGTTGCGGCTGTTGTTCCGGGTGTTGTTGCGGCTGTTGTTCCGGATGTTGTTGTGGCTGTTGTTCCGGCTGTTGTTGCGGCTGTTGTTGCGGCTGTTGTTCCGGCTGTTGTTGCAGCTGTTGTTGCGGCTGTTGTTCCGGCTGTTGTTGCCCACTTATCTGCTGAGTTTCCGCCTGCGTTGATTGGGTACTACTTTGCGATAATGACATTTCAACATCACTGCTCGTTAGTAGACTGGCTACCTCTGCGACACTCATGGGCTTGGGCCTAGGTTGGTGGGGTGGGCCCGCTGATGCAGAGGTGCTGCTCCCAGCTTGGTCCCCGGACACCGCTGATGCAGGCGTAATTTTTGTTTCCCAAAAACATATTGGCCGGCACACCAGTCTTGGTAAGTGGCAGTGCCACTTCCTTCTTCTGTTCCTTCTTCTCACTGGCAACTTTCTTGGTACTGGAGGACCTGGTACCTTTCTTTGGGGCCATCTTCTTCCTTCCGATGTCAGCAGGACGCAGGTGCACAAGTTGCAGAGATGTCTGTGGTCACACGTGGACGTGACGTGGTGCGCAGCAGGACTTCTGTCTGGCAGTACAACGGGTGATGATGACACCTCCTACTCTGTCTTTTGTGCACCTAAAAGCAAAGAAGCCAGGAGAAGAACATCAGTGAAATGTTGCATTTGTTGTTGTGGTTCAATTACTACTAGTACAAACAAACAAATATAATATATAACTTAGTGTGTGGTGGACGGTCACACTTGTTAGTGTTATATTATTACATTTTATTAACTCAGTTTAAGTTATGAAAAAAAACATAATAGTGTAGCCATTTGTGAGACTTTGACAACAAGGGCTTTCATGGTATACTGTGTACACTCAGAAAGGATAGGAAAGAAGAAGAACAAAAACAAAAATACAAATGTAATGGAAGTGGAACCTGTTTGGCATTAATTTGCTCATCACGTCATTCAGGGAGCTGCAGCAGGCAAAGGGGATGATGGAAGCAGTAAGCCAAGAGGAACATAGGAAAGACATACAGGCATATATGGCAAAAGCAGCACACTTATAACTACCACCAGAAATGGCCACCAGCCACATGGACACTCACAGTCACAAGCAACAAGCAGGAGGCCTGGAAAACAATGAACTGAAACAGGCCTATAATAGCCAGGCAAAGGAGTCATGCTAAACAACACAGCTTTAATGCAATAAAATGCAAAAACGAAAATCCACAGAGCTAAACAAGGTGTGCAAGTTACACAACAAACACACCACACACAACAAAGGCATGTATTTAACACACACCAAAAAAGTGAAATACCCCACCAAAAACACATTTTGCAAATCAATCCAATGCCATCCATGCCCTAAATGATGTTTAAATTCAACAGAACACACAGAAACAGTTGTTTCATGCACCCATGACTACCTCTGAGCCTACTGGATGAAAGGCCTGTTGTCAGACTAGGCCACAAGCTTGCAGGCCTATGGCAAAAGCACACTGCCTGGCTTCAAAATGGCCACCAGCCACATGGCCAGGCCCACAACAACAACAATAAAGCGAAGACAGACAATGCAGGCCTATGGCAAAAGCACACTGCCTGGCTTCAAAATGGCCGCCAGCCACATGGCCAGGCTCACAACAACAAGAAGCCTAGGCCAAAAACTAACAAAGGAAACACATGCAGGCCTATATGGCAAAAGCAGCACACTTATAACTACCACCACAAAATGGCCACCAGCCACATGGACACTCACAGTCACAAGCAGGAGGCCTGGAAAACAATGAACTGAAACAGGCCTATAATAGCCAGGCAAAGGAGGCATGCTAAACAACATAGCTTTAATGCAATAAAATGCAAAAACGAAAATCCACAGGGCTAAACAAGGTGTGCAAGTTACACAACAAACACACCACACACAACAAAGGCATTTATTTAACACACACCAAAAAAGTGAAATACCCCACCAAAAACACATTTTGCAATTCAATCCAATGCCATCCATGCCCTAAATGATGTTTAAATTCAACAGAACATACAGAAACAGTTGTTTCATGCACCCATGACTACCTCTGAGCCTACTGGATGAAAGGCCTGTTGGCAGACTAGGCCACAAGCTTGCAGGCCTATGGCAAAAGCACACTGCCTGGCTTCAAAATGGCCACCAGCCACATGGCCAGGCCCACAACAACAACAAGAAAGTGAAGACAGACAATGCAGGCCTATGGCAAAAGCACACTGCCTGGCTTCAAAATGGCCGCCAGCCACATGGCCAGGCCCACAACAACAAGAAGCCTAGGCCAAAAAGGAATAAAGGAAACACATGCAGGCCTATATGGCAAAAGCAGCACACTTATAACTACCACCACAAAATGGCCACCAGCCACATGGACACTCACAGTCACAAGCAGGAGGCCTGGAAAACAATGAACTGAAACAGGCCTATAATAACCAGGCAAAGGAGGCATGCTAATCAACACTGCTTTAATGCAAAAATGCAAAAACGAAAATCCACAGGGCTAAACAAGGTGTGCAAGCTACACAACAACCACACCACACACACACACACAACAAAGGCATTTATTTAACACACACCCAAAAACTGAAATACCCCAAAAAATACACATTTTGCAATTCAATCTAATGCCATCCATGCCCTAAATGATGTTTCAAATAAATTCAACACACACCAAAGGAACAGTTGTTTCATCATGCACCCATGACTAGCTCTGGGCCTACTGGCTACTCACAATACATTTTTTTTTAAATGATGAAAAGTACCAAAATTGTAGTTGCAGCAACTGCAATGCCCCAATCAAACAAACAACACCAACTTACTTGTAAAATCTCAAATCCAAAAGTCCTCAAATCCAAAAGTCCTCAAATCCAATGATATATGATGCAGCAGACACAAAGAGTGATCCTTCCAGCTCCAAATCCAAATGAAAGGACATGGACAAAGCACTGGGAGGAGCCTGCTGGACAGGAACAGGAAGTTGGAGACTCTGGGGCACTTCCTTTCTCTCCCAAAAAAAAGTTTTAAAAAAAGGACTCCTTGCACCAAAAAGTAAAGCCAAATGTCAATCTGAGGAGATTTTTTCATCCAAATCATCATTTTCGAGAAGGTTTCATGCTGCTCCAGATATTCTTCATCTCCAGATTGCAAATTTTGCGTGTTTGGCATCGCGAGCTTCACCAAACTTCCGCTGGATGTCCGATGGTGCGTCCGAATGACGTGTTCGCGATCACACACTCTCGCGGTGTCCGATGGCGCGTCCGAAAGTCGTGTTCGCAATCGCACACTCTCGCGGTGTCCGATGGCGCGTCCGAATGATGTGTTCGCGATTGCACACTCTCGCGGGATCGCGCGGCCGGCTACCAAAATCTCGTGGCGCACACGAACGGATAGGAAAACTCGTCGGCGAATGCAGGGATCCCGGTAAGTCGCTACCGCGCGCGCAAAAACGCATTTTTAAAGCGCGAACAAGGAAAAAATTCCGCTACGCCGCGGATCGCGGAATTTTCGGCAATTCCGCGTTCTCTGCGGAACGCGGAATTGCCAAAATTCCGCAAATTCTGCTAGCGGAGCGGAATTTACATTGCTCGCCCACCATATAGTTTAATTAATACAAGCCAGAACTTAGTGACCAACCAGCAGATATTAATCAACTTTTAGCCTGCAGGTGGCAGTAGCTACCCATTAAAATGCTACGTTTCAGTAGCACACTTTTTTATATAATATACTTTTGCTTGCCCACTTTCTTCTTGTTTACCGAAGGAATTGTAGATTCCAATAATGGAACAAAAGTACATTAGCCTGCTGGGTTCTTTTTTCTTTTTAGTAAATGATAAGAAAAATGCATTTACCTGAAGGAGCTTGTTTTCACCTGCACTGCTTAAATAAATTCAAAACTACACCCCCATTGCTTTACAGGATTAACCCCACACTCAGCTCCCCTGTCCAGAGCAAATACAGGCCTCCATATCACGTTCCATGGCCTGGAGCAACAGATGGCTGTGCCAGGACACTGTCTAAGATGCCCAGTGTCTGCGGAGATGCACAGGAAGCACCTGAGCTCATAGGAGACACAGACGGGCAGTTGGCCAAGGATGGCGGGTAAATTAAGAAGTGAGAAAACCTTCCTCCCTCCGTCACCTCTACCAAGGTATGCTCATGGTCGGGCATGGGTGAGAACAGGGAATGCCTGGATAAGGCACGTCCGCATATTTAAGAAAGCACACATACCTGCTCAATGTACCAGTCCCCGTTGCTTCTGACACTCCTCTGGTTTCCTCCATCGCCTTTTGCTCTGTCTCCAGTCTCCACGAATATGCCGCTCCCTCTCCTCCTGAGTCCTTATCCATCTTCTGGCAACCATGTTCTTCATTGTTGTAAGGAGGATTAGAGAGTGCGGAAAGAGCACCTCCCCCCAACAGTCGTAAGTGACAACAAGATCTCCCTTACTGCTCTTGTGCAAAAGAGGCATAGAAAAATGTCCTCCTGCAACACAGATCAGCTGGACTGTGCACTAGGCGCCGGTAAACTCTGCTCCGCCGGAGGTTGATGGAGTTTTTCTGAACTGCGCATTCCAACCTGAGCGTGAAGTGCCAAAATCTCCACAAACTCAGCTGGCAGAGCGCAGTTTGCCGCGCACCACTACTCAGGGGCTGATCAGTGAATACTTTCATAAAATCCCTTTCCAAGGAACTCAACCACCATCCCCATTAGGCTCACGGAAGACCGATACATTTTCTACGACCCTACACAGTGAAGGCCAAGACACACCGCCTGCTGCTGGGTTAACCACTCATAGGTCGTATTCCAGCCCAGGGCTAAGCTGGGAGGATCTGTGCATTGAGGATCCATGCATCGAGGAGACACTTCAATCCTATTCTCTACCAAGAGACAGAAACCCTTGGAATCATCACAAAGGGATCAGCAAAGGGGTGAGACAACCATCCCTCCAGCCCGCCATTCAAAGTCGTCTGGGAAACTGAAGATCTGCTTAGCAAACTGTGGTCGCAGACAGTAATGGTGTCTGTACAAGTGCACGCAAAGGCATCCTCCTCTCCATCTCTGGACACACCAATGGAACGGGAGTCGTAAATAAACATCTCAGTACCCCATTCCACTCCATCAACCCCAAAGAATCCCAGGAGGGAAAGCATAACAGGCCAGGAACTGGGTAACCAATTGGACTGCTTTCTTGCCACACTGGAAGCTCAAATCGGAGAATCACCAGCACAAACACCGAGTTTGGGAAGAGAGCACTTGTGTGGGCAAATCAGACCCATACAGACATGGGTGCACACGTCTCCTGTTGGCTCCTCCAGCCCCTCTTTGGCCTCCATTTGCATCATGCAAGACACGATCACCAGGGCTCTCTTGTGGCAATCACAAAAGATGGAACTCCAGATCGATCTAATTCAGTCCATTGCTTTGAGCTTTGTGGACCTGATGCTTAGAGTAAGCTCATTGGAAAGTTCTTTCATAGGCGAGGGGGTTGAAAAATCCTGCCTATGCTCCTCCATGATAGACAAACTAAGCATGTTGCCTAAAATACTATGGTCCCTTGCAGATAGCGTTAAAAGCATGACTTGTTGTCCTTGAGTAGACACAAATGAACTGCTCTCAAATAGAACAGTCACAGTCAAATCAACTGACAATCACTGCTGTCCTTCCTAAGTCACGGTACCAATGTCCCCCCAGGAAATTGAAAGTGGGTCCCATTATTCCACCATAGCGACCACCCACATTCATCCTCCGCTTAACCGAAGAGGGTGAAGTACCCCGAACATTAGTAATTCCAACATCTCCATTCCCCTCAAAAAATTCCACTCTCTCAAAAAGGGTGAAAAAGAAACTGAAAAAACAGTCAAAAAAATGTCTAGCAAAAACGAGATTCTTGACTTAAGGGGCAGTCAACACCCCTCAGGCTCATTAAGGGCAGGGGCTCACAAAGATCTTTCCAATATTCAAGCTGTCACCTAAGTCAATCAAAGAAGGTATATGCACACTGAGCTCTTTGCAAGAAACAACCCAAGCCCCTCCGGACCTATCGCTGGCAGGACCAAGCATTGAGAACATAGCCACAAGCTCTTTCACTAGCGCCCTAAGCAAATCAATAGCGCCCATACAAGGGACCAATGACGCCCAGCCATCAAAGGTAAACACACTGATATTGGAGGTCATTCCAACATCTAAACTCGTCTCCGAGTTACCTAAGTCAATTATGGAGAACCCGGAAAGCATACGTGCATTGAGTTGTTTGCAAGAAACAATGCGGATAGGATCGCTCATAAAACATGTAGCCACAATCCATTTACTTAGTGCTCAGCCATCAAAGGACAATGTGCAGGGATTTGGTGTTCCAATAGCTACAATTGTCTCAAACAAACAGTGGAGAGAAGCAGAAACATAGTCCTTTCTTACACTGACTCAATCAATAGGTCATCACTCAATCAGGGCCCTGATGCAAATATTGCAAATCCAACTGCAAAAGGGCCTCTCAGTTTTGCCAACAGTGGTCATAATGCCCCTTAGTCCAACTGCTTTTTGTCCAATGACCTGGAACATGCATCCCCCCAATATGCCCCAACCGACAATCTGCAACAGGGATAAGCAGCCATCGGGCCCGCTTCAAACCCAGGGACAGCAGTGACCTTGACAATTAACCACAGACATCCCCACGACCTACCGCCCAATGGACTGGGGCTTATTGGCTCTATAATTAAGCCCCCACCAGACTATATGAGCTGCCTTCCAGCTGAATTCAGGCCCCCACCTGCTCAATCTTCAAGTGCTCTGGAGTCCTTATCTTCCTGCCAAAGGGGAGGTGCCCATGCAAGCGCCCTGGACCAGTTTGACCTGGGGTTCATCCCACATTATACCTTCAAGCTCTCCCACTATATACTCAATAGGGGTAACCTCTTACGTCTATTCCAAAATATTCCAACATTGAAAACTCTTACCTAAAATCCGTTAAGTTTGCCCAAATCCCAGAAAGAGATTCCAGAGAAGCCACCATAACTACATGGTCCATAGTGGCCCACAGAGACCTCATCCTGGGCGAATCAGGGATCTTTGAGGAATAGGGAATTGAGCTATTAAAGGTACATCCACCAAAATACCCCTATGTGCTACTGCAACAGGAGCACCCAACGCCACACATCAGTGTTTTGAGGGGTGCATGGGGTGATACACATGACTGGCTCCCAAGTGCGTAAAGAGCTGCAAACTCTTTAAATGTTTGATATGCTTGAAACCAAAGAAGTGTAAGGTATACGATAGAAAGTAACAATTACGATGGGTGGGAACAGTTGGGCAACCAACAGAGCTGCAACCTGCAAAATTGTTCCTAGCCACTTCTTTTTGGCCCACTCTGAATCTCAGAAGTCTAAGACAGAGCCAAATCTTACAATTACATCTTGGAATCTGGCGGGCCTCAAGACAACTCTGACAAGTAAATCTGCGCTGGCCTACTTGAACAGAAGCGATATACTCTGCCTGAAAGAGACTGGGGAGCTAACTCCATCAGTTCTACATGGATACTACAAACTATTCAAGCCAGCAAAGCACACTATTCTCTTTGGCTGCCCATTGGGAGGTCTTTCAATTGTTATTCAGCATTCATGTAAGACCAAGGTCCTGCACTCAACTCCAATTCTTCGGCTCTGCAAGAAGTATTTATCTCAGGGACAATAATTTGTCATAAAAACATCTTTGCAGTTGATAAACTGTTACCACAATGTGACCTATCCTTCAAAATTGACCGCAACCGAAGATCTTTGTGACAGCTTGGAGGAGCTCTTTCTGGAATATACCGCACACGAAATCCTACAGATAGGGATTTCAACATCATGGGCCTGGGGTGCTCATGCAACTCTGCCACCAAAGCTAAAGAACGGCCAAAAATGAATGACTTTTTGACAACTTACAAACTAAGCTCAACCAAACAATTGTACAATGCTCAAGTCCCTCGCTGCAAGCTTCCCTCCACCTTTAAAGGTATATCTACTATTGACTATATTTTTCTGTCAGAATCTCAAGAGAGTCTTCTCATCAACTTTTAGATTCCCAACAGGACTGAAAGCGATCACAATTCCCTGACTCTAACTCTTGAAGGAAGAGCTCCCATGGCGGCCAAAAGCCGGGCAGTGGGCTCTTCCATGGCTGTCAAAGCAACAAAGCTTGTGAGGAGGAACAAATGGAAGGAGACAGACACCTCAACTGTGTTCAAATGGTGTGGAAAGGTGACTGCGGAACCTAATACCATCCCCAGTGGGACATACACCATGAGTGGGGCAGACTCATAGGCAAGTTTAGGGACTCCCTGCTAGTGACAAGGTCCAACAGAATGAAGCAGTTTCAACAGCGGTACAACAAGTTCATTGACACAGCTCAAAGAGTGCTAAAGAGGACCCTGTGCGCCCACAAGCTTAATCCCACTGCAAAAACTGCAGCAAATATCACCAATCAATGTAAAAAGCACAAAAAACTAACGTGGGAGGCAAACAACGCCTCAGTGAAAGGAATGGATAAAAATATACCAAATGATCCAGGAAACAAGCCTAGCACGCTTTTGGAACCACATTAACAAAGTGAAATCCCCCCATAACACAAGGGAAAATGGAGTCTAGGAAGGAGCCTGGGCGAGGCACGTAAAAGCGTTATACACCGATCAGTCAGTAGTATTCAATCAAGCTGACATATGGGGATTGCAGATTGGTCTACAGACTACAGGCATGGACTGGCCTCGGCGGCTCAGGTCTGTAAACTGATAAAGACAATGGAAAATGATGGAGTACTTGGCCATAATGGACTTCCAGCTAGTATATTTAAATGTGCCTTGGAGGAGTGGGCAAAGTTGCTAACCCCCTCTTTAACTATACCTTTCCTTCTGCTCAAGTCTCAGGTGAATGGAGGGGATCTATTGTGTGCCCAATACTCAAAAAAGGGGACCCGACAAATCCATCTAACTACTTCTTGATAGCACTTCTAGACCTAGAGGCCAAAGCTCATGCTCAAACCCTCCTCAAGCAGCTAGAGGCCTGGGTTACAGAAAACAATGCTTTGCCTTTTTTTCAGACACAAGCAGCTGCGTCAACACTTGATAACATCACCGCACTTGCAGTTCTAAGCCATAAAGCAGTCCAGAAAAATCAGCCACCACTCTTCTGCTGCTTCATCGATTATAGTGCCGCTCTCGACAAGGTAGACCATCCCAAGCTCTGGAGAAAACTAGGCTCCCTCAAAACTATTAGGGGTAATCACCTCGCTGTACTCTGGGACGTGGGTCCGAGTGAGAACAGGCCCACACACCGTTACCTCAAAAATGAACACCCGAGGCGGCTTGAAGCAGGGGTGCGCTCTTTCTATCTCCTCTTTAACCTATACACAGCGGACCTGGGCAAATCCCTGGAGGGTGGCTGTCAGGTTCCCCCAAGACTAGGTCAGTCAAAGTTACACATTCTGCAATACGCTGACCATATAGTTGTAATGGACCACACCAAAGTCGGCATACAGGGAGCCCTGAGCAGCCTCGACATATACAATGGTAAAAACTACCTAACTATAAATCATGATAAGACCAAGGTCTTGATCTTTGGCAGCTACAAGAACAAAAAATATCTCACATTGTGCATGGGGAGCAAGGCCATCAAACCAACAATGAAGTACAACCACCTGGGTGTTTGGTTCTCAGAGACCTTCAAACCTATGGCCAATGTAGCCTCCCTGAAAAAGAAAGGCACAGCCATCACATATAGTCTTAAGTGCCTCTATACAAACTTAAAAAGTGCCTCTGAGGTACCCATACTTAAGGTCATTAAGGTGACCATTCTCCCTGCACTTCTATATAACCACCAGGCCTTTCCCGGGGCCAGGGTCCCCGGTTTGGAGCAAGCACAGTGCACAGGGTATAAAAAGCTATTCCAACTGCCAAGCTACATCCGTAGGACAAGACTCTGCCTGGAATTCGGTCTGTCAAGACAAACTTTGGCCTGTGAATCTTGATACTTTGAAATATTACATCCAGGTCATGAAAGCACCAGGCAACTAACTTAAAGCCTGCCTGAAAGATGCATTCAAGTCCCAGAGTAACCCATGACACCGGCAAATACAAAAAGCTATTCCTCTTTTCAGATTGGGGCATCAGTGTTAAAATCTGATGCAGTTTCCAATGTGGCCTGGAAAAAGGTAATTAATAGGCAGCTGCAATTATCCTCACACCAGCTGAATACTTCTTCCCTAAGATCCTCTGACATTTTGCTTCCCTTGAACATATCATATTTGACAGGAAAGCCACAACCATATCTTTCAGAGCCCATCAATAGAAGGACTTGCAAAGACATCCTATATATGCACCTGCTAGGTTTACCAGTGGGCAACTTCAACCTGTCATGGGTCCAACCGGGAAAGGAAGGGGCATGCAGGCTATGAAATATTAAGCACAAATCCTGGTTGCACCTCCTGTGTTGTTGTCCCCCTCTCGATGCCATCAGGAAGTCCGTGTTGAAAACAATCTACTTTACTTGCGCGGTTCGCTCTGACCATGAGGCCTCATCGCTATGCTTCATCCAAGCCGATGTAAGAACTCTATTGAGGTGCAGGAAATATGTCAAGGAAGCTAGAGTCCAAGTTTGACTCTCAACCGCCGAGCCTCAGCCATCACTTCTACCCAAAACCTCATAACAGTCTACTGCATCCAGAAACCCCAAAACGAGACAATGGTGTGGTAAGGGGTTCTCAGTCTAATTGTGGCAACAGATGTCGGAGAGGGGTAATCAGCAGCATGACATGAGACTGACTATTAAACATTTAACAGTGCATAACACCTTGGGCCACCCTTGCACCCCCGCCATTCATCCATAGTAATATTTCTATACCAGCTTTCTAACGGTTTAGCTTATGCTTTGGATGAGGCACTTTGTCTGCACAGCTGGGGGTGTGTCCTGGGAAATTATCTTTCTTTTCCTTCTTCTCTGTTCCTGCCGGTCTTAGTTGCAATATCAAGGAGATAACTCTGAGTGAAACAACTTTGTGCAGTATACGACAATCTCTCCTTCGCTGCCAATCCTATTTATGCACATTAGTTCAAGGTGACCTCTTTGCATATGTGCGCATGGGGAGGTGAAGGGTCTACTTTGAGTGAGACAGTCCGGCACCGCTACAACTGATGTACCCTCAGATTTGCAGCTCGCACCTCTCTTCGTGAACTACGCCAACGGGGAGAGGAGTTGTCCTAACGGCTAGGGCGGTCGACCTTAAATCTGGGGAAATGGGTTCGAGTCTCAGCAATGACGCTGAACATCCTGTGATTCTGGGCAAATCACTTAATCTCCCCGTGCCTAACAAAAATGAATGTGTCGTCATGTAACGCAACTGGTGCTATGTAAAGCGCTCTGATACCCGATATCTTCGGGTCAAGTTCGCGCTATATATAAAACTCTGTAAAATAAAAAAAATAAAAAAACCTATTGCACTACGCACCCTAAACACATTTGGTTTTAATATCTCCTTTTGTTCATGCACCTTCAAACCACGAGGCTTTCACTAAAACTAAGGGCCTGATTTAGATCTTGTTGGATGGGTTACTCCGTCACAATGGTGAGAGATATCCCACGGGCAAAATATAAATCCCATTATATCCTATGGGATTTAAATTTCCGCAGACGGGTTACACATCACCGTTGTGATGGAGTAACCCCTCCACCAAGATCTAAATTAGGCCCTAACTCTTACTCCCCCCTCACTATGGAGTGGGTCCTTTGCTTTTAAAAACAATTTAATTAGGACAGTTAAATATGGCTTTAAGTAATTTTAGTATTTTGAATGGATATTGTAATTTAATATTATATGTATTTAAATTGTTATGGTTTTTATTACCTAAACAATACACTGACATTAACATATTCACAAACCTGCGTGTACTGGTTTCTGCCTCTGTCTTGCCTATCTTTTATGTGCGACCCGACTGTTGGGATCCTCGCACACGCAGGCATTCGTGTTAGAAGTAAATGTGGGAGGGACATGGCTGGAAAATGGGTTATGGTTTATGCTCAAAGGTAGGAGTTTTTAGAGGAGTACAATATTGTCAAGGGAGGACTAGGGAGGGGTTTTAGGAAGGAGCATGCAGAGGCTCAGGGCTTCATTATGAGTTTAGTGGTCTGGCTACCCGAACGCTGTGGCTGCTGTCTCTAGAAGACCGCAGTGCCAGTGGTCTTCTGACTGCCGTATTATGAGTTTATTGTGGGCGCAGCGGTGGTCTTCCTGGTGACGGTCTATGGTTTTCCACATTTATCTGTGCCAGTGTGTATATTTTGACTGCACATGTGTTGAATGTATCAAATGTACACATATGCATGATACATGTGGAAAAATACCACCTACCTATTGCCTGAGCCTGACCCATATGTGTGCAGTCCAGTCAATGGGTATATGGTACAAAACTGACTTACCTGTATATTGCTGCAAACAGGGTTGTATTCTTTGGGGTGAAGATGATGCAGTGAAGTGGGGACCTGAAGAAAGAGACCCACGTCGAACTCTGACAGGAAGAACAGGAAAGGGGTGAGTATGCAGCCAAAATCATTTGATTCTACTGACTTGAAGCTGGCGGTCCCACCGCCACGGTCAGCTCATTGGAAAGCTAACTCGTAATATGGACGGCGGTGAACTTCACAGTACAACACTATGGAAGCTGCTTATCCCCCTCTGCACTCATGGCAGTCTGTGGATGGCTGGCGGTGTCGATTGTGCACCGGCGGTCTTTGCAATAGCAAATTGACAATCTCGTAATACAGCGGTCGGACCGCCGAGCTTGAGGTGGTCAGACCGCAACCGTGGATACGGCGGTTCCAGACCACCAAACTCGTGATCAGGCCCTTAGTAAAGAATAAGGACATTGCTATTCACGAACTGCGCTTCTATAGTTACTAAAGCCAAAAAGGACCCAAAACATTTGTGTGAGTACTCCAGCTCAGAGCTGGAGTAAGTCCACCACCACCCATGACCACAGTAATGGAGGTAAGGACTTAAAACCAAATAAGGAATATTTTTGAAATAAAATATTTTATTTAAACTTTTAAAAATACATATAAGTGTGTTTAACATAAAAATGTTAAATATAAATTGCACCTGAATATTATCTTATTTTAAAATAATTCAGTGACCTTTTTTAATTTTAATTTTTTAAATAAACATATTTAATTTACATTAAAATTATTTTACACATAACATTTAGTAACTTTAATGCATAATAAATAATAATACAATCTTATTTTCGGTGGGTGTTATTTTTATATAAATCTTTAAAAAATAATGTCATTAAATGAATTACATTTCTAATTTGAAATGTATTTATTAGTACTGTAGCATTTTTTTAAGTACTCTATATATATAATTCTCCAATCTTGTCCATGTCTTGCGTGATTATTATCCTAAGATATTTCATCTCACTGCTAGCTCCTTGGGTAACCCCCCCATATTCCAGGCCATTATTTCAATCTTTGAGGAGTTTTCTGCATATCCTAATACTTCCCCAAAGTCTGACACTGGGTGCTTAATTGCTGGAAAGGATGATTAAAAGTCTGCTGTGTATATCATCAGATCATTCGCATGGAGGGAGATCCTTTTTTCCCATGTGCATGCAAAAAGAGGCTAATTTTACCCCCCCCCCCCAGCTTCTTTGCCTATGGTCCAATATATAAATTAAACAGCAGTGGATAGAGAGGGCATCCCCGCCTTATTCCTCTCATGATTTTAAACTCTGTTGTTAGTCTACTATTTATAAGGACTTTGGCCAAAGTGTTTGTATATATTCGCTGGATTACTCTCAGAAAGTTCTCTCCTAGATATCATTTCAATACAGTATTCAGATAGGACCAGTTTATCCTATCAAAGGCTTTAGAGGTGTCAAGTGTCAAAAGAGCTAAGAGGCTCCAAATGTAGCCGCCAAATCAATTGCACTTATCAGCTTGTGTGTCAGTTCGTGGCGGTATCTTCTCTTCATTAACCCCTTCTGGTCCAAGTTAACCAGACCCCCCAGCTTCCTGCCCCAACCACTTGGCTAGTATGCTGGTAAAGATTTTATAGTCAATATTGAAAAGCGATATAGGTCTATAAGATTCACAGTGCCTGGGGATTTTTCATGGCTTTAAAATTAAAGGAACTACCACTTCTCCCCATTGATGTGGCAGCATTGCACTATTCTCTAGGATTTCACAGAATAGCCTGGTCATAATGGGGGTTATTGTGTCTCCCAAGATCTTGTAGAATTTATTGGGAAGGCCATCCAAACCTACTGCTTTTCCTCTTTCACTTGTTTTAACTACCCGCCTGAACTTTTATTGCCCTATCTCTTGATCTTGTCATAATTTCTAGTCCTCCATTCATTTATGTAGTGTATCTCCCTTCAGCCATTCCCCCACCTTCTTCTCTGTGACATCCAAATTTTCCAGTATAAATCGCTATCGAAGTTAAGGAAGGCTTTTTTGATGTCCTGGGTACTTGAGAAGTTTAATCCCAACCCTTTGTCCTTTATTTCTTTTACCATATTCTTGACCTGTTCTAGTTTTCCAAGCCAGCAACTTTCCAACACTCTCCCCATACTCAAAATGTGCCAACTTGATTGCCTTCCCATCTTGCCTTCACTCTTGTTTCTAATATTAGGTAAAGTTGATCCTTACTCGCCTGTATCTCTTTCTCCAGTAGAGTTTTTTTCAGGAGCTTGTTGTTGAGCTAAACATTGACTCTCTATCTGATTTATTTCCTCCTCTAATGTCTCAACCTCACTTCTGTATTTCTTGTTCTTCTGGGCTGCAGTGCTGATTAACTTCCCCCTCATAAATGCCTTAAAGGTATCCCAAACTATGCAAAGGGGAGCCAAGCCTACATTTATATTCATGAACTCCTTTGCTTCACTTCGTAAGAGCTCAATAACCTCTTGAGCTTACAACAGGGTCTGGTCTAAGGTCCACCCCTTTGATTCTAGCCTGTTAATCAGTTTCATTTCTAAAATAACTATGGCATTGGTCAGAGAGGTGTGCTGTTACATGTTTAACCTCCTTAATGTTTTTGCATATACTTTGATCTGCTATTATAAAGTCTATCCTGGATGAGTGACCATATTTTTCGTTATGACAGATGTAACCTCGGCTGTTCCCAGGTCTTACTCTCCATATACATAACAAAACAAATTGGTTCATCAAGTTCTTAAGGTATACCTGCACTTTGGGGGTATGTTTTGGCCCAACTATTATTTGATCTGTCCAAGTTGTTATCCATGATGGTATTGAAGTCTACGGCCATAATAATTGTAGTGGAAAAGGACAAAAACGTTTTAACAGCACCTTAAGGGGTTCAATATTCTCCACATTGGGCCTGTAATATCCGGCCTGGGTATATTTTTTGAAATGCAACTGTAAGCCAGCAATGACCCACCTGCCCATCTAATCCACCTCACTCTCTACTATTGTTGCCTCAAGTTGCTGTTTTATTTGAATTGCTACCCCTTTCTCATGGCAATTTTTGTCGGTGCAAACCACTTATCAGACCCACTTCTGTTTACGAAATAGTTCCTGACATTCCTTCTTAGTTAGGTGAATTTCCTGCAGAATTATAATTTGAGCAGGTAAATCCTTTGAATATTGAATCAATCTAGCTCGTCCCCTATCTGTCCTAAGCCCATTAACATTCAATAATAAAATTTGGACTGTTGCCACCATTACCTTGATTTTATTTTTGTTTAGAAATGCTTTATTGAGAAATAAATATGAACAATGTGCAATTACATCAAACAAAAATACTGATCTGAAAAACAATCCAAGTAAATGTAAGAGCAAGCACACAGGTACAATATAACATTCTGGTAATAAAGAGAGGGTAATAAACCTATAAACGATTGGCATAGTAAACATATCTTATACTAAGAAGATATGGACTTGACAAACTTGAATTGAAATACATAACTGTAATGCTAAAACAAATGCATTTTAATCTTTTTATAAGGGTAAAAGGAAGGTAAGAGAAGAAAGGAAAGGAAGGAAGAGACAAAGCAAAAACATGGGAATAAGAAGGGAGGGAGAGGGAAAATATAATGTACTATAAGGTTGAACCAGCGAGTGTCTAACAGCTATATAACATTATAAATGGATGATAATTGAACCATTATTTTTTTTAAGGAGGTTCGTAGTTACAAACTTTAGAGACGGGTCGATTCATACTTCTAGATAGAAATGAAGTAAGAGGTGACCATAGTAAATCTTTTCGCAAAATCCATTTTCGAGGCAGACAGGAGTAAATCAGCCACTTATGAGGATATTCTTAAAGAGAAAAAGAAAAGAAGAAGCTTATCTCTGAGCGTATAAGAATAAGCTCTAAAAGTAGAGAAAGGTCTTAGCGAAGTTATAATTCTATCAGACTTGAGGTAAAAAATTCTTCCTATTGAGGCAACTCTTGAGGTGAAAACAAAATGGTGGCCAAAAATAGAACTTTGCAGCAGTGGGAGGCAAAGCTCCACAAGCTATCAGTTTGGTCGTATACTAGTTATGCAAGAGCCTTCCCATTATTGGTGCTTTCACATCTGCTTACAGACACCTTTATAACGATAGAGCACACTTCAAGTAGGGAAAGCGCTCCTCAAAAAAGAAAAAAAGACTCTTCAAAGCATAAAAAATCAATATTCTGCCAGTCAAAAACGCCACAGTCCCTCAATGCTGAATAAATCCAAGGAAATTCCCATATTATTAAATCAATGCTGTCTGGCTGCAATATAAACACAGCATAAGCTCCATCAGGTGAGGAAAATGAGAGTTCAGACTCTCAAAATGGCGGCCGGGACACGGAGCGCCCCGGGAGCAAAGGAGAGTAAAACCAGAAAATTAGACCGATTTAAGGTCTAAAAACTTGCCTCTCCGCTCCCGTGTGCTTCTGACGTCCATTTCCGTGCCCGACCTGCCGCATGTCATCATTTGAGCGCCCCTCTGTAATCGGCAGTGTTCTGGGTGCCGCAGAGGATTTTACGGAGCGGCCATCTTGTTTCGCCGCCGGATCCTTACCTTGATTTTAAAGTCCAGCGATCAGCATTTTTATTGTTAAACTGGGTTGTATTTTGCAAAAGATATTAAGAGAGATTTCTGAGGACTTTTTTCCCCTATGCTTCCCACCCTGTGCTCCCCATATCCTTACTCTTTTCCCTCCCCCAGGAGAACCCTTATGTGCTTCTTCATGGCCTATAGAAAGTCTCTGAGTGTTTGTTATGGCATATAAAGCAAATGGAAAATAGTAGAAACCAGGAAAGATGTCAAACAGATTGACCACTGGTAATTCAAACATTAACATATCCGCTAATATTCTTATGATGTGTTCCCTCTCCTTATCTCCTTTTACCAACTTATCTGCTGTGCAATGATCCATTAAATTATGCATTTTGTTATTGTGCATCACTCCTTATGTAGTGGGGAATCTCATTTGAGTTGTAGCACCTATCTTCTTGAACTCATCAATTCGCTTCTCCAACTCCCACTGTCTGTTCAGGGTGTTGCGGGAGGGATACAACCTGACTTCAAATGTGAACCCACTTCCTTTCAGGGATTTCTGCTTCAATGCCTTGGCCAAGATTTGCTCCTTAATGGAGTACGTCTTGAAATTAACCAACATCTTTCTTGGCTTACTTCTACCAGGATGTTTCCTGAAAGGATCCCGGTGCACCCGTTGGGTATCACCAGCGAGGACCTCCTCTGAGTCTTCTGAGAAGCCCCTGGATTTGAAAAGGGCTACGATAAACCTCTTGATATCCTCCTCTGCTGCCCTTTCTAGCACATTCAAGACTTTTACATTGTTTCTCCTTACACCATTCTCTAATGACTCAAGTTTATCCTGAAGTCCTCTCTGAGTTTTGTTGCCTTATCTCCTCTATGTCCGATATGGCTGAAGCTTTCAATTCGCCCATCAATCCTCAAGTGCTCAGGTTCTTAAAGCCAGAAAGTCTTGTTTTTCTGCCAGGCACTCGCACATAGCCTGGATCTCCCTCTGATTTTTTGTTGAGGTAGTAAACCCATTTTTAACCTCTGCCACCAGAGACTGTAGCATGCTTTCCATTGCCATTCCCCAGAGGGTGGTGTCCCGTTGCTGCAATTTCCTTGGGGGTGGCTTGCACTGCCCCTTTCATTGTGAGTTCTTGATCCCCACCCTTGCCCCTCTCTCCGGCCTCCTCTGTAATCTCTCCAGGGTTTCCCCCTCTCATTTTCCTCCATCTCAGCCAATGTGGATACCTGTTGTTTTGTGCAGACCTATCCATCCTCAAAACTCTAAGTGTGGTGTGCAGGTCTTTACCTCCCCCTCTGGCTGCTGTGAAGAGGACCAACTGGGTGACTTGCTTTTTAGGTTAAAAGTCTCACTCTTGCCCACTTGTCCCTCCAGTTCACCCTCAGCAGCCGATTTAGCCAAATGTTTTAGATATGTTCTTAAAAATGTGGTTACTCTCATTGGTTGTTGTGTTTGTGCCCCACCCCTGCTCCTTTGAGTGGGGGCTACTATTTTGCTTATGTCCAAACTAGTCATGAGCGGGGGATGTCACACTGGCTAACACGGTTCATTCTTTTTACTCCACCACAGCTTGTAGAATTCAACTTCAATCGCGTGATCAAAGACACCAACAGTCTTTTAGCTAGCTGGTCTCATCTACCGTTAACTATCTTTGGTAGGGTAAGTTTGATAAAGATGACTATCCTCCTAAAATCACTTTTCTTTTTAATTCTATTCTAATGTATTTTTAAAAAGAGTTGCTGGAGAGGCAGCAAGGAGTCACTAACTCTTTCATCTGGATGTCGAAAGGATTGCAAATCTCATGGAAAAAGTTCTGCAGAAGATGAGAGAAGGGAGGGTCTCGCTGCCAGATTTTCAGATTTACACAAGGGCTTTTCAGCTGAAGAACTGCAGGTGCCTACTCAAGGAAACAATTGCAAGGGGGAACTTACTTGAAGCAATGCTGAAGAACATAAGAGGGGATGAATCCTGCTTCTTGTATAAGTTCGGGGGATGTAAAATTCTTCAAAAAATGTAAGACTGAAAGTCTTACAGATAATGGCTTACCTTTCGTCACAGATAAGAAGGGCTATGAAGCTAGCATAATATAGCAGATATGCACCAGTGTGGGAGCCCCCTGGCACACCAGACTGCCCGAGGGACAAGTTGGCAACCCCGATTAGGAAGACAGGGATACAATACGGGGGGCAGATATTACAGGACGGCGAACTCCTCCCGCGGCAACATGTACAAAGGGTAGCCCAGGGTAAAATCACAGCTTTCAATTTGCTGCAATAAAAAAGTTGGTCCCAAGATTTGAGAAATGAGGATGGGAACTCAAATGAGTTTGAAGAGCAGCTACAAAAGTTAAAAATAAGAAAGAGAGATATATAACGCTGTTACTGGCTGATTATGGGTAGTATGGGGGAAGACTTCGTACTCCCGGAGGAAATATGGGGAAGAAGCTTGCCGCAGCTACAGACTCAAGACTTAATTCAAGTATCTATGTGCATATTTTATAGCATAGTGAAACTTGCATATTTAAGAAGGTACCATCTCTTCTCAATCCATAGAGCCATTTGGTCCCTGAAATGGATTTTGAAATTGGGGAAAAGGTGACCCAGTGTGTTGCATGAAGTGTGGCCTGGAAAAGGATGATGATATTCATCTTTTCATGGAGTGCCCAAAGATACAACAGTATTAAGAAGACATTACTAGGAGCATAAGTCAGATGATTCGAGTAGACATTTAGATTAAGGTAAGACAGGGTTCAATAATCTTTTGGAAAACAGAAGAGGCTGTGAAATTAAACAAAAGGAACAGTAATCTAGTGTTCTATTTGATTTTGCTGGCTAGTAGGGAAATCTGCAGGAAAAGGGTATCAAATGTTCAGTGGCGGCTCGCAGAGGGAGTGCTGCGGGGCGGGGAGGGGCAGAGTTGGGGGGTAGTGGACTCTGACATACGGCGGAACGGAGTAAAATAAGTAAATAAATAAATAAAACAATTTACCTTGCGGGCGCTGCATCGCCGAGTTGGCACTTTACACCTTTTTTGGAGACTCCCATCACAGATACGATAAGGATTTCCATTAATACTGGCTTTTTGGATTATTCATGACCTACCAGGTTGGAAATATCACTGGTTCCAAGGTCTAAGCTTCTTCCAAGGTCTAAGCTTCTACTTGCTTTGTCCCAGAGACCGACATGTGGTGAGTTACCAACTGCGACAGAAGGGCAAGCAAGAAATCTATTGGTTAAAGACATGCATTTAATGCTGGACCTGAGAGAACTTGAGTCTGATGGTAATGATAGCGAAACCCTTGAGACACAATGTACTGCTGACCGTGCGAGAGAACTAGCACTTTTACAGGATATCGACATCTATGGGGATGCTCCTACCACTTTCAGACCGTCCTCAAAGTTTGTCCCAATGACAACTAGAGACTATGTGGACGTTTACAATGATCTTGTGGTTAATGAAATTAAAAATCTTCACAAAAAAACATGTGATAAGCAAAAACCTTTTACCCAGAAAACAAAAGATTACTATGCTTTAGTCAACAAGTTAGCATGTAATGAAAATGTGATCGTTCGCAATGCAGACAAGGGCGGGAACGTGGTTTTATGGGTTAAGGAGCAATATCTGTGTGAGGCATATAAACAGCTCAACAATCGAGTAAACTATGTGAAAGTTAAAGCAGAGATGTTGAATACTAGTCATTGCCTATTCAATGCATAGTTACAGAAGTGGTACAAACAGTGTTTGTTAACCAACGATGAATTGATGTTTCTTAAAATCAATCCAATTACCCCTGTAATGTACCTGATACCAAAGGTACACAAAGACCCTCTAAATCCCCCTGGTCGCCCTATAATCTCAGCCATTGGCAGTGCCCTAGAGAACACATCGAAGTATGTAGACTCGTTCCTATGCCCATTTGTGAAACAGCTTCCATCCTATATACAGGATATGGGGGATTTTTTAAGGAAAGTCTACGATGTCCCATGGGAGTATGACTACTTGCTGGTAACTATAGATGTTACTACACTATATACCAGCATCAAGCATGAGGATGATCTTAATGCAATAAAACACTTTTTAGGAAATCGTCCATTAAAATTGTGGTGCCATACACAAATGCTATTAACAACGATATCGACATGTCTGGAAAACAATTTCTTTCTATTCAATGGAGAACTCTTTCATCAAGTGCGCGGCACGGCGATGGGCACCTGTTTCGCCCCCAGCTATGCTAATTTGCATATGGGCTGGTGGGAGGAGCAGGTGGTCCAGTCGCTTTTTCAGGTTGAATGGCAGGAGAACATAGTGCACTGGAGTCGCTATATCGACGACTTATTCGGCGTATGGAAGGGCACAGAAAAAGGTGCAAGAGATTTTGTAAAAAAACTTCAGGCAAACGATCTTAATCTCAAATTTACCAGTACCATCAGCCCAACGCAGGTTAACTTTCTTGATCTCACTGTGTTTGGGCATGAGGGTAAATTGGAAACTAAACTTTATCGAAAGCCAACTGCTGGCAACACGTTGCTTCATGCGTCAAGTTTCCACCCAAAAAACCTGATTAGAAGCATCCCCTATGGGGAATGTCTCCGAACAATGAGAAATTGTAGCAATAAACAGAATCTTGAGGAAGAGCTAGCCCATCTAAGAAATCGTTTTAGAACTAGAGGTTATTCACAAGCTTGCATAAATTCAGCTATTCAGAAAGAGAGCAAAAAGTCCAGGGAAGAGATTCTCTTTAACAAATCTAAACAAAGTAAAAGACCTGAGAAGGTGAACGATAACCAGTGTAGAATGATCACCACATATAATAAACAGCAAGATAGCCTGAGACATATCCTACAAAAACACTGGCATATCATTCGTAACGATACTATTCTAGGCAAATTCGTACAGCGCAGGCCTCAAATCACTTTCAGGCGGGCGAAGTCTTTAAAACAGACACTTGTAAGTAATATGTTACCCGCACCCCAACCTAAAAAGGTAGCTGTTTCCTGGTTGAGTAAGAAAGATGGCTTTATTAAATGTACTAAATGTAAAGCCTGTGCCCATGGAAAAAACACCTCTGCCTTCACCTCTGGTTTCTCTAAAAAAGAGAAAAAAATAAAAGGCCACTTTTCATGCAAAATGGATTTTGCTGTCTACGTGCTTCAGTGCCCTTGTGGACTGAGGTACGTGGGTAGTACTATCCTACCTGTGCACAAACGTGTTTTGCAACACTTAAGAGCAATAAAGAATGGGGATAAATCTTACCCAGTGGCACGCCACTTTGAACAAATGCATGGCAAAGACACAAAAGGCTTGGTGTATTTTGTAATTGATGCCATCCCACTGAATGTAAGAGGTGGGAACCAGTAGAAAAAATTGAGGAAGCTCGAATCGTGCTATATTATAGAATTGAATACTAAGATCCCGGAAGGTCTCAATATGGAAGAGGATTTCCATATACATTTGAAAATATCTATTATGCTGCTTCTTTCTATTCCCTGTATTTTAACTGTTTTAGTATTGGTAATTCTGCACGAGAACTTTGTGACAGAGGGTTAATAACAATGTGGATATGTGGCCCACTTTGGCAGGACACAATGAGGATTGTATTGCAGGTTTGAATTTAGAGCCGTAACTATGATGAATTAAGCCCACTGGGGCATGATTTTCAAACTTTTTAGTTCTAACGAGTTATTACTCTGTTACATTTAATTGCCCATTGAGGTGTGAAGTAATAGACGATTGTAAAAATATACTCCAATCAAAGTGTATTTACGGTATATGATTATTGTTAAATCTGCAATCAGTAATGAAACTGGCGAACAAATTGGTTCTGGTAATACTAATGAATTGTATTAGAATCCACAATGAACTACCAGTCTGTCTTCTCTGTCATTAAGGTAGTAGTTCTCACGTGACACGGGTGTAACATTGTTTAAAAATGGTTGAAAAACTTTATTAAATAGTTGGTGAGCAAGCCTGCTGGGCAGGCGAAACGCGTCCGACAACAGCCGACAATTAAATTGATTATTTTTCAAAGACACGGCGTCGACATCTTTACTGGTGTGAGGTTGAGTGGTGAATTAAATTGGACCTTGCTTGTGTGGTCCAGAACGCCGACGCGCCCTCTGGTCTGGTGAAGCAGGGGAAATACACAAGTATCGTGTGGAGATATATATATATATATATATATATATATATATATATATATATATATATATATATATATATATATATATATATATATGAACCCTTATTTTAAGCAGTTATCCTATGTAAGTAGATATACAGCTGAAATCAGTAGCCACTCACAAGGAGACTCATGCTGTCCTCACTTCAGCTAAAAACTATGAGGCAGCGGCAGCTCATGCTCTGATCTCATGCCGGTTTTCTTGCACTTCCAGCAGAAGGCAGAGCAGCTCCTCTACATTTTTGAGTTTCGTCACGCAGCCATTCAAGGCAGCGCTGGATTGCACACAACGCTAAAGGCAGCAACTTTTGCAATTTAACTCACAGTATTCATGCCATACTACTGACTTTGTCATTCATCCTGGGATTCATGCCTTGACCTGCAGCAACGCTGAAGATTGGTTACTGGCTTGGAACCTAAGCTCAGTTCTGATTGGTTCACCATCCTGATTCACGATTGGCTCATGTTTCATGATGTTCTTTGCTTGTTTTGATATGTGATACATTACAAGTCACATAAAGGATTACAAGAGTTTGCCCTGGTTCTTCTAAATGGTATATTCATTAAAGGTGGTCATTATGCAGAGTGTTCACTGCCCCACAGTTTTCCGAGTTGAACCAGGCATACAGAATTTCAAATGGAAAAAATGGTTTAAAAACTTTGATAGTTATTTGATTGTGATGAATGGTTTAAAGCTTGACACCATAAGGAAATTTTCCCTGCTGTAAAATTGTTTCTGTTCAGAGGGGCAACGCATTTTTGATCACCTACCACCTGCAATTCAACCTCCTGGCTCAGAGTGGGATGTTTACATAGAGGCAGTTAATAGATTACAAAACCATTTCATGGAGCATAATTGTCGAAAGACACAGATTTTGTACTTGTCATCAATTACAACATGAAATGATCGACAACTGTTTGGCTGAACTTTGCAATTTGACGTCTACTTGTGAATTTGACGGTGATATTAACAACTGCTTAAGAAATCAATTAGCTGTATACTGTTATGACAGAAGAACTCAGGAGAAGTTATTGTGCTGCAGAAATTCCAGCTTATTAGAGACTGTTGAAATTGCCAGAGGCATTGAGAAATCAGTATTGGCGTCCAAAGAGTTGAATAGATTTAAAAATTCTTCTGATGTAGACAACACAAATGCCATCACGGTCAAACCAAAAACAAATCCCGGGTCCTCTGTTGAACATAAAAAAATTGATAGACCTGCCTCAAATGTCTGCTTTAGATGTGGTTCCAACACTCATTTGGCCAACTTTAATGGATGTCCAGCAGTAGGAAAATCCTGTTTGAAATGCAAGCAAGTTTGACATTTTGCAAGGGTATGTAAAAACTCTAAGAAAGTGGCACTAATTTCAGAATATGATCCCTCATCTAAGGTTTATGTAGCACAAGTCGATAGCAGAGTGGTATTATCCATCAAAATGGTGTGTCCTCAATGTTGGTGGTGTGGAGGTTGAAGTCACAGTGGATTCTGATTTCCCTGTTACTTTCATGACCTATGAGTTGTACATAAAAGAATGGATTTTGGTACTGCTCAAGCCTCCAGTTATTTGTACTGTAGATTTTGGAGGGCACAGTATAGACTTGTTGGGGTATTTTCCAGATATGGTGTCTCATAAGAACAGGTCAATTCATACTAAAGTTTATGTGACCAAGAGGGGAAACAATATTCCTGGCTGGAGAGATCAAGAGGAGTCTGGAATGGTATTGACAGGTACACCTTGCCCATTTTCTCCGGTGGAGATTCTGGAGAAGCAATCAATCAATCAATCAATCAATCAGGTTTCTTATAAAGAGTGATTATTCACCCGTGAGGGTCTCAAGGAGCGGAGTGGGGGTTCAGTCGGAAAGCCAGGTCTAGAGGTCCTTCCTGAATTGCGGCAGCAATGGTGATTGCCTGAGGTACAGAGGCAGGGAGTTCCAGGTCTACGCAGCGAGGTAGGAGAAGGCTCTTCCTCCAGCCATGGTCTTGCGGATCCGTTGGATGGTGGCCAGAGCCAGTGGGGAAGAGTGGAGATGTCTGGTGGGAGTGTAGAAGGAGAGGTGGTGATTGAAGTATGCAAGTCCAGCGTTGTGGAGGGCTTTGCAGGCGTGTGTGAGGAGCTTGAATGTAATCATGCGCACTTCCTTGTTTATTAAAAAGGCATCATCCCTTGTTTGAGGAAAGGCTTGGAGCTGTAAAATGTTAGAAACACAAAATTGTTTTGAAACAGGATACCATTCCAATAGTACACAAGGTTCGTAATGTTCCTCTGAGCATCAGGGATCAGTTGATGTGACATCTAGATAAACTATGAGATTATAAAATTCTTGAACTTTCCGATAATCCGATAATCCGATAATCCGAAAGGATCTCTCCTATTGTGGTAGCGAAGAAGAAAACTGGGGACATAATACTCTGTGTTGACCACAGGTCTTTGAAGAAAAACATTTTGATAGACTGTTTTCTCTTGCCCAAGATTCTTGAAATGTTGACTCAGTTGTGAGGGGTTAAGGTATTTTCTCTCTTGATCTGAGAGTCGCATATCATAGGTAGAGCTCGCAGAGGAAGCATGATCCTTAACAGCCTTCAATAGTCCTTTTGGGGCCTTCAGATTTCTACATATGCCATTTGGGTTAGCCTCAGCAACATCTGTATTTCAAAAATTGATGTTCAATTTATTTGGTGAAATGAAGAATATGATAACATACCTGGATGATATTCTAGTTTTCACTCACACAGTAGAAGCGCATGTGAAGGTACTATGTACAGTGCTGGATTTATTGGAATATCATGGGCATAGGGTGCCAAAGGATTCTTAGTCAAAGAAATTGAATATTTAGGCCATTGTATTTCAGGAGATGGTATTAAGCCTAAAGCAAGTTTAGTGGATGCAATTAAGTTTAGTAATGCTCGGAGTGATAAGGATTAACTGAGTTCTCTCCTAGGTTTGTGAGAATATTATTCTTGATTTATTTATAATTTTGCATTTCAAATGGAACATTTAAACAAAAAAAGATTTATGCAGAGGTGTGCAGTATGTGTGGAGAACTGAGGAGGATGTAGAATTTCTAAATTTGAATTGTCTCATTGTCAAAGCTACTGCTCCTTATCCTTATAGGGATGATGTCTAATCTATTGTAACTGATGATGCTAGTGGAGTTGGTTTAGGGCCTGTTCGCACCCTGATTGTGCAAGGGAAGGAACATACTGTTGCTTTAGCCTCCAGATGTTTGTCTCAGGTGGAGCACAACTACAACACTATAGAAAGGGAAGCATTGGCATATGTGTTGGCTACAAAGCATTTCCCGACATTTTGTGGGGGAATACGTTCGTTCTAGTGACCGATCATATGGCACTGGTATATTTGCTATCAGAGAAGAGTGTAAACAGGGCATGCCCCAGATTGTTGAGATTGTTATCTATTATACATGACTTTAATTTTGAAGTGAGGCTCATTCCTAGGGAGAAACATTCTAAGCAGATTTTCTCTCCAGATGCCCTTTGGATGGAAACTTGTATGGCCCAGGCTTCAAAGAGGTGTAATGTGTAGTGAGTAGAGTTGACGGACTGGTGGTTGTTGATGGTATGATAAGCTTACAGAATTGTAAAGAGTGTGACGAATTTGATGGTTGTCAAGTGACGTAGAAGATGTTCATTGTTGGAGGTTGGCCAAAAGAGAAAAATGTTGAACGGGTAGAAATGTTTCATAAGGTGAAGGATGAGACGACCATCAAAGGACACTTGATTATGAGGGAAAACCTGTTGGTTTCACTGTTGGAGCTGAGGTTGAGGCTAGTGAAGTTTGCTCATCAGCGTCATGTGGGAATAACTGGTATGAAGAAGAGGCTTTGTATGTATTATTGGTGGCCAGTCATGGATGCAAAGGTAGAAACAGTTGCTGGCTCTTGTTCCAATATAGGGATGCAGAAAAATATGTTTGTGTGTAAAAGTCTCCCCTTTGCCCGGTGGAGTTTCCTGATGGTCCGTGGGAGAAATTAGGAATGGACTTCATCGTCCCATGTACAATCTTGGGAATATCATGAGGTATCCCTTGGTTGTGGTGTATTATTTTTCAAAGTGGATGGAATGTAAATTTTTACAGGAACCCACTACGTATGTAGTCATAGATCTTTTTAAATACTTGTTCAGGAGGGAGGGAGTTCCCAAGGTTTTGGTTACTGGTAATGGAGTCCAGTTTAAATCGCAGGCTATGGAAATATTTGTGATGTTTTTGGGAGTCAAACACTTGTCGGTTGCATTGTATAGCCCTCAGGGTAATGGGATGGTAGAGAGGGTGAAAGGAATGTTGAAGGAAATTATTCAAATGGGTGGTTCCACAGGGTAAGATGTCTTGGAGGCAGTGCAGGAGAGATTATGGATGTATCATAATATACCCCACTCCACAACAGGTGTGTCCTCTTTTGTCCTGTTGAAAGGGAGGCATCTCTCCAGTGAGCTTAACCCTGGTTTGGTGACTAAGTGCACAAAGGCCAATGGCAGGTTGCTTGAGTTGGGAAATAGATGACTCAGAATTGAAGCAGTGCAAAAGAAGAGTAAGGAAAGATATGACGTTAAGAATGCAGAGAAAGACATGGAGTTTGAAGTGGGGGATGTGGTGAAGATCAGAAGGCTACAGGGGTTCAAGAAGGGTAACTATCAGTTATTTCTCAATACTCAAGTGGTGAAAGTTTCTTAAAAGGCTATTTTGGTGGGAAATGGGAGATGGTGGAGTAAGAGGAGTGCTGTGTTGGTCAGAAAGCAGAATGAGGAGAAGAATCTTAGGGTTGGGACACATGCTACTTGTTGGTGGCTTGCCTCATTGCCCAGCTGACCAACAGCACACCCAACCAGCTCAGCTGCATCCTCCTCAACATGCGCTCCCTCCACAAACACTCCACAGAGATCTGGGACCTCCTCGACTCCATCTCTCCTGACATCACCTTCCTCACGGAAACCTGGACTAACCCCAGCTCTCGCCCAGACATCGCCACCGTCAACCCTGACAGCTACAAAATCACCCGCAAGGACCTCACCTACCAACCAGGAGGAGACATCGCCATCGTCCACAAGAACACTCTCTCAGATGACCCAACGACAACCCTGGAACACCTCCACTTCCAGATCCAAACCAACCCCAACACCATCCTCCATGGCACCCTCATCTACAGGCCTCCTGGCCTTTACCGATGCCATCGTCGACTTCATCGCACCCCAGGCTCGCGCATCCACCGACTACATCCTCCTCGGTGACCTCAACTTTCACCCCCAGTGACCAGAACACTGCATCCCTTCTGGAGAACCACGCTAACATCGGACTCAAGCAACTACTCACTGCTCTGACCCACGCAGCAGGACACACGCTCAACCCCGACTTTTTGGCCAGCAGAAACATCACGTACAAGCACACCACCGAACTTCTCTGGACTGACCACCACTGCATGCACTTCACCTTCATCACACCCACTGTACATCCCTGCCCTCACTGCCCCCCCATCATAGCTGGAACAAGGTCGCCAAAGAACATCTCACCACCTTTCTCAACACTACCACACCGGCGACTTCAGCAGACGCTAACACCTCAGCATGCAACCTCAACCGATGGATATCAAATTGCGCTGACACTCTGGCACCCCTCAAGAAGACACCCAGCAAGCAACACTCCAAGAAAGCCAACTAGTTCACTTCCGCCCTCCACGAGTCCAGACGCACTTGTAGATGACTCGAGAAGAGATGGAGGAACAACAAAACCCCAGAAACGCACGCAACCTTCAAAACCGCCATCACCACATGCCACCTACTCCTCAAAACCACAAAGAAAACAGCCCTCCAAGATAGAATAAATGCCAGTGCACACAACAGCAAAGAACTCTTTGCTATCGTTAAGGAGTTTGCTAGGCCCAACAGCGAGACCACAGACATCCCACCCTCCCTATACCTCTACAACAAAGTCAGCACCTTCTTCCAGGCAGATCTATGACACCAAAGACCCTCCAACCACACCCGATACCACAGCACCAAACCACGCTGCACCCCAACAGATCCTGCTCAACTGGACCCCGCTCACCACAGATGACACACTCAAGACCATGAAGAGTATCAACTCCAGAGTCCCCTTGGACCCTTGCCCGTACCACATCTTCCATAGAGCAGCCACCTCCATCACCTTAAGCTTGGCTGCACAATCAACTGCTCCATCGAGACCGGCATCTTCCCTGATGACTGGAAACATGCCAAGATCAACTCCCTTCTGAGGAAGCCATCCGCTGTCCCGACAGACCTCAATAACTTTAGACCCATCTCCCTGCTCCGCTTCCCAGCCAAGGTCATAAGACCATCGACGCCCAACTCTCCGAGTTCATCGAAGTGAACCACATCCTGGACATCTACAAATCCGGCTTCCGAAGCAAACACAGCTCCGAGACCATACTCCTCACCTCCACCTATGACATCTGCTCCCTCCTCGACCAGGGCGAAACTGCAGCCCTCATCCTGCTGGGCCTCTCGGCCACCTTCGATACTGTCTCCCACCGCACCATAATCACGAGACTAGACGATGCCGGCATCCGTGACAAGGCCCTGGACTGGATCCACTCCTTCCTCACGGGCCGAACACAGATAGTCAGACTACCTCCATTCCTCTCAGAACCCACAGAGATCCGCCGGGGAGTACCCCAGGGCTCCTCCCTGAGCCCCACCCTCTTCAACATCTCCATGGCCCCCCTTGCTGCCATCATTAGGAACCACGGACTCAACATCGTCTCCTATTCCGACAACCCGCAGTTGATCCTCTCCCTCCCCAACAAACTCACAGTCGCCAGAATCAACTTCCACAGCGGAATGAAGGCCGTTGCCACCTGGATGAAAGACAGTTGCCTCAAGGTCAACTCGGACAAGACCAAAGTACTCATCTTGGGACCCATTACTTCAGCTTGGGGCGACTCCTGGTGGCTTGCCGCATTGGGAACCCCCACACCTCCCACCGACCACGCATGTAACCTATGCATCATACTTGACTCCTCGCCCACAATGAACCGCCAGATCAACGCTGTATCCTCATCATGCTTCCACACACCCTGCTTCGAAAGACATTCAAATGAATCCCCACCGAATCCAGAAAGATGGTCACCAATGCTCTCATCACCAGCAGACTCGACTATGGCAACGCACTCTATGCCGGCATCACCAAGAAACTCCTCAGAAAACTACAGAACGTTCAAAACGGCACAGCCAGACTGGTCCTCTCAACATCCCCCATGCAGCCACATCATTGAACACCTTTGAGAACTCCACCTGCTCCCAGTTAACAAAATAATCACCTTTGAGCTCCTCACACATGCCTACAAAGCCCTCCACAATGCAGGACCAGCATGTCTGAACCACCGCCTCTCATTCCACGTACCCGTCAGACACCTTCGCTTCACCCAACTGGCCCTGGCCACCGTCCCTCTGACCGACTAGACTAGAGTCGGAAGAAGATCCTTCTCCTACCTCGCTGCCAAGACCTGAAACACCTGCCTCTCCACCTCAGGCAATCCCCGTCGCTAACCCAATTCAGGAAGGATCTCATGACCTGGCTCTTCGACTGAATCCCAGAGCCATGATGGATCAGCAGCCCTCACCTCCTCCCTCAGCGCTGTGAGACCCTCACGGGTGAGTAGCCATGCTCTATAAACCCCTGATTGATTGATGGGGATGCATCCACTAAAAATGATAAGGCTGGTCATGTCATTGGCTAGGAGGACTCAGGTCTGGGAGTAGTAGGTCGAGGCTCTGTTAGCTTGTTGGTGGGGGAACCAGAGGGTGCTGTTTTTTCCTTTGAGAGGAGCAGAAGACATACACATGTGCCGGGGTATTTGCAGGATTATGTTTTGAACTGACCCTGTTTTTTCTAGTCTTCTTACTGGGGATGTGGATCTACTGTTGGGTTAGTATGTAAAAGTTAATTGTAATTGGCTTGGTGAGTTGTTGCTGAGGTACCTCATGTCAAATTGTGTTTTATATGTTATGTATCCCTTGTTCTATGATGTTTCTTATTTGCATTTCAATTTAGGGTAGGTTGTGAGGGGGAGATGTGTTATGTTTACTGTTGCTGTAATCTGTGAAACTTTAGCAATGACGTCTATGGGCGACTGTTCTAAACTCAAAGTCAGTTACTGCTTGGGGTTGGAGCGGTTGACGAAGGACATTGTGTGCTGTCCTTATTTATCTAATAAACGTCTTTTCATTGGAAGAACCTGGACTCATTGAGTGTTTTGACACCACAAGTTACTATTAACTTTATAGATCAATACATTGTGAAACACTTGCACTCTCGAGTTTGCAATCTCTTTGGCAGTCCCAGCAATATTCTGTCTCTTCCACTTGGCTTTTACTGCAAACCAGAGTTACCCACTACAGATGCATTTCACAGGGTAAACTAGGCTCATCTGTTATAGCGGGCGCAGTTGTCCCTCTACAGAATTATTTTTTACCACTTCAAGATGCCATGGATATTTTATTGATTGACAATTAAGTCCCAGTGTGACATCTGAGTTTAACTCAAGGGCATTTTATCCTGTTTACAATGCCTTGCACTCAGGTTGTTGTAGTATAGTTAAGGTACTAAGCTGGAAGGTCGCTGGTTATCCCACCAAATTAGACATTAGTGATTAGCACACTTTTATTAAAGCTTTGATATGGCTTTGCTTCAAGAGACCTTGGAACTGTCAGAAATTGAGTATGATGGATAGAGCTGCGATTCTATTGTTACCCTACCATCTAGATCAGGAGAGCTAAAGGGGGCTTTCAATTTAAATTAAGCTGGTATTGAAATGTAACATAACAGTTGTCCCTGTGGATGTTAAGGTGATACAAGTCTTAGCAATCAAAATAATAATAACTTTAAACTGTGTTTTTGACTTGTATAATGATCATTTTTCATATTCACATATAGATACCTTCAAAAATGTTTTTGAATTAGTGGATAAGGTAACCAAACAACATGGTTGGGGAGCAAATTATATAAGGGCAACTATTTGTGGCGACTTCAATGCAGTTCTAAATATTTGTACCCTTTAACAGGATTCAAGACTTGGTCACGTTACCCATGATTAAATCCTGCACACCAACCTTAGAGCTGTTGAACTGTGCAACCTGGTTTTGTGAGAAAGACCTAATTTGCTCTCAAGATTTGTATAACCCACAAAAACCTTTTGACCCTACCTATTTTGGCTGAAGTTGTGGCCGTGTGAAAGAATGCATTTTTCTTACTAGATCATTAATCACATTTGTTGTGAACTGTAAGACCATCAATTTGGGTAAAGAAGATCACAATCCACTTTCTGTGTCCTTGGAACTTCCCGTCTCTTTGTGCCCCTGACACAAGTGTAAATCTGCGACTATATACCAAGAAAGAAAACCTGCACCTGGTCTGGAAGTTATCTAATCTAGTTTCCTTTATAGAAAAAGAAATTAACAGACCAAGGTGATCAAGAGATTATAATTAAGTCTTTTGTTTCCATATGTGAGCAGGTTTTAACACTACTCGTGAAACCCGCTCATGGTCCCAGCACCCAAATACCAGGCTAGGTTGATTCATCATTTTAGTAGATCAATCCTAATTTAAGACATGCAGCAATGGCAAATCTGAGGGATAAGGTGAGAGTAATGAACTCTAGGGCTCAATATATGCACACGCTTAAAGCAAGAAAGAATGAGATTAGACCTCAGAACCTAGGGGCCATAATGGAGGCTAATAAGAGGAAAGGCTTGAAATTATTTTTGCAAATGATTAGCTGATTAAGAATCAACTCAAGTAGTAAGATGCCCTTTAACTCCCATATTGCTACTATGGATTGGGCTCAGCATTTTTCCCATATTAACAGGTGCAATCATAGTGGTAGGACCCACAGGTATTTAGAGTCAATTGGTGTTAATGGGATTTCCTCACAGTTTGACTTGGAGGATATGGTGATTGCTCTTCAAGAGTTTCCCTCAAATATAGTCCCTAGATCTGATGGAGTTGATATACTCAAATGCAAGCTTGATATAAGGGTACAATTGCTAACAAATATCTTTTGGGACGGTGATTTTTACCGAATTCGTAGCTGGGCCAATAACCAAAATATATATCCTGCCTAAAAGGCTTCAGGAAAGGACTAGATACTGTGGAGCAGTGCCTAAATCTTGAACTAGTGTTAGGTAAATATGCAAACGTGAGGCACAACACACTGTACCTGTCCTTCGTGGATCTCTCCAGTCATTAGATCCAAACTTTGGCCTAGACTAGCAGGATTGGGACTAAATTAAAATTTGGTGAACCTCTTGGCTTTATTCCACCGCAATTTGTCAGCCAGGGTGTGATTTGGTCCTAATGGTGAATGTACACAATTGTTTAGCTTACCAGTGGTGTATGTCAGGGGTGTATCCTGGCACCTATCTAGTTTATATTGTATATCCATCATCAATCTTCTTGCTTGTAACCAGGACATCCTGCTGATAAGAAATCTAAAATTACCTGTGTTATTCCACGCAGATGATACAGTTCTCTTAGTACACATGCCTAAGAACCTTTTACATCTGTTAGGGAGCTTTTCAAACTTTATGAGTGGGCTTGATATGGGCATTAATTACTATAAATCTCTTAACTCTCATATAATCACTTTTGGGTACCAAGAGATATTGTTTGAGCTCCGTGTCCATTAACACTATGAAAAGACGAGTACACAGTAAGGAAGCCAATGTTTATTCCTAACTGTCAGCCATCGCAGTCAGCAGAAACAGACTTTCCACAAACCCCACACCCTAAATGTTCCATGCAAGGAACCAAAGTACCCAGCACCATCAATGTTTCATGTAAGGAACCAACCCTACACACTCCCCTTCCTTCATAGCCAAAACAAATAAGAACAATTATCGAACATCATGGAAGTGGAACACCTATAACATAACATAAATAAAAGTAACTAAAAGGAGCTATAATTAAGGAATTAGGCTGCCAAAAGCGGAATAGGGAACACAACAGCGCTGAGCAACAAAATACACAATTGACACAATTAGATCAACATATCCATCAACTCAGTGGTAACAAGGACATTAACACAATACGGTGTAATTGAACATGTCCTGAACACAATTACACAAGACAAAGATAAACCAATTGGAAAGATGATTGAGGTAAGAACAATACATAATTTTTTCATCACAAAATCCTTCAACTTCACAGGACAGGTTCTAATTCTCTGTGGAATCCTGCCGCCAAGGTGCAGGGTCCACACTGCAATCAAAGGCAGCAGTACAGTATGGCCCCTTGGTGCGCCGCATGGAGAAACTCTTTCACGATGAAAGTAAGACGGTCCACCGATGAAGACTTGGAGGCTAATGGCCAACTCATTGCCACCGTAAAGACAAGTACACTGTAAGGAAGCCAAGCTTTATCCCCAACCGTCAGACACTGCTGTTGGCAGCAACTGACTTTCCATGAACCCCACACCCTCAATGTTCCATGCATGGACCCAAAGAACCCTGTACCCTCAATGTCCCATGCCAGGAACCAACCCTAAACACTAACAGAGTGACTTAGGTATCTAGTTTTCCCTATTAAGGAGTTTATTTTGATGATACAGGCCAGTGCCACACTAACACAATGGCCAGACTTCTGATGTTCCCTCAGTGTATAGGGGCTCTATTTAACTTAATCTTTATGATAGGAAGGAAACCTATATCAGCGTTTCTTAAAATATACAAAACACAATGTGTCCCTGTCTTCGGCGGAGCTTGCATTTGAGATTACGCTAATGTTAACACCGTTTAGACAGAGAGAATTGTTTTTGTCTAAGGGCCGGATTTAGATCTTGGCGAACAGGTTACTCTGTCACAATGGTGACAAATATCCTGTATGCCAATATACATATATTTTTATTTTATTTTCATTTTATTAACTCATAACAGTGCAGTCTTTACATGTTTGAGTATGATTGTGTGATACACCATATAGGTTGAACAAGAAACATTTAATGACCAAGCCCAAACTATTCTGCCATCCTGTATTCCAAATGATCGACTAGGGATTCCCCCGGTAGATATGAGAACAGAGAGGAGCTATGTGGTGCTGCCACTCTGCTTACCCTCTGAATCCCTGTGATCTGAATCCCTGGAGTCAGCGCCACTGTCCGGATCTATGGATACCCCAGAGTTTAGGGGCCAGATGTACGACCCTATTTTGCATGCGCAAACAGGTTTGTGACCCGTTTGCGCATGCAAAATACTATTGGGCCATGTACAAACTCTATTTAGTGAGTCACAATTTATTTGCGACTCGCTAAATAGGATTTGTAACTCGCTATTAGGAAGGGGCATTCCAAGGGCGTCCCTTCGTAATAGCGACTCGCTACCCCATGTAAGAATGTTTTGCGACTGCAATTGCATCCTCAAAACACTCGCAATTTACTGCCCTCTTGAAGAGGGTGGGAAAGCACTCGCAAAAGGGAAGGGGTCCCCAGGGGACCCCTTCTCCTTTGTGAATGCATGGGAAAATGTTTTTTAGGGTCATTCAGTGGTCCAACGGACCACTACGTGCCCTTAAAAAATGAAACGAAAATGTTTCATTTTTCTTTTTTTAAATGCATCCCATTTTCCTTTAAGGAAAACGGGATGCATTTAAAAAAAAAAACTGCTTTATTTAAAAGCAGTCCCAGACATGGAGGTCTGCTGAGCCCAGCAGGCCACCATACCTGGGAGGGCCAGCCATTCCCAATGGGGTTGCAAATTGCGAGTGCCTCATGACTATTGATGAGGCTTGCAATTTGTGACCCCATTGGGAACCGTAAACAGTGTCTCAGACACTGTTATACATGGCATTTTGCAACTCGCACATTGCGACTCGCAATTGAGCGCAATTTGCGAGTCGCAAAATGCCATGGTCGTACATCTGGCCCTAGATCTAATAGTTTATCTGTAAGGGTCCACAATGCATGTAATGAGTCTTTGAGTTTATCTTTTTTCCAACTAAGCCTCATTTGAGTCTCCCCTGCCAGTGCCCATTAAGCCAAATCTCTATGCCAGAGCACCACAGTCGGAATGTGCTGTGACATCCACGTAATGGTGACTCTGCGACGTGGCAGAGCAAAGGCCAATTGACCGAATTTATAGGTTATCTTACGAACATTCAGGCGTACTAATAGACCTAACAAGCAACATTGTGGTTTCAACACTATGAGCAGATGGGTGACCCACACCAGTTCCTCAACTGCTGATTGCCAAAAGCTGTACACCGCGTTATAGGAAAATGCTAAATATAAGAAGTAAGACCCTGCCATATTTCAGTGAAGACATGTGTCTGGTCAGGAGGCAGTCATGTGATGGATTTCCCTGGGGGTCAAGTATGTTCTTTGTAGAAAGTTATAATGTATTAATTGAAAACTAGGGTTGGTGGATACTGAACGTGTTAATTCACACACTCGTTGCCAGTCTTGGTCCCCCATTGGAGTGTCAAAGTCTAGATTTGAGGCCACATGCACCCGCTGTGTAGCATCTACCGCATTTGTTCGCATGGCTCTGTACAGATGTGTTATTAGGTGCCTACCTGAGGCATAGGTCAACAGTACCTCAAGAGTGTTGGACAATGGCGGGCCACCGGATAACAGGGCCAGGCGTGTCTTGCCATTACTGCCAAGCATGTGTGGTGCAAGAATTGCCTGCAACCTCACCTGAACTCCTCGCAGGTGGTTTAGAAGGAAATAAAAGTCTTGTCTGTGTATAGGCCCCCCCATTGTGTACAACCCCCCCTCATTCCAAGCTTGAAATGGCATGTTGGTCATCAACCACCACACTGGCTTCAATATCCAGATCGGTAGTTCCCTGTGAAAACAGTGCGCTTCTGAGTACCGTTGCCATGAACCGCTGCCACACTCTAGCCATCTGAAGCACAATATGGTGTACTCGCTCCCTCCATGAGCAGCTCCGGGACACAACCTGCATCAACCTTCCCTGCCAGAAGTTGAGTCTCCCAACCCAAATCCGTAAGCAGCCACTGCACCGCATGTTGCAGTTATACAGCACAGTAATATAGGTCCAACAGTGGGACCTCCAGTCCACCCGCTGCATATGATTTGGTCAAAGTAGCCAGTGTGAGTGTGCTACGCCCTCATGCCCATAATAACGAAATAAGGAGCGAGTCCAATTGTCGAAGTACTCTGGCTGGGAGTGGGCAGAATGAATTTTGTAATATTTACAAACATCTGGGTAAGAGTACCATTTGGAGATGGCCAATCTACCCATTAGGAATAAGGGGAGCGTGTTCCAGAAGGTTACAGAGTTTTTGAGGGCCATGAGCACTCGACCCATATTAAGCTGCGTTTGTTGTGTTCTGATGTGGGCTATCTGATCACCCAGGAATCGAAACACCATTAGTTCCCAGGGCAGGCCAACGTCAGGGAGTTGTTCAAGAGGAGTATCGACTATGGAGGCTAGGGGAAAGATCAAGGATTTAGATCTGTTGATTCGGCACATCTCCAAACTCATTTGGCAAATGCAGGAGCACCGGTAATGCGGTTCTGGGGGAAGAGACATAAAATAAAGCGTTGTCTGCATACAAAGACACTACATCAGTGTTTCCCAAACTGTTGTCCGCGGACCCCCAGGGGTCCGTGGAACATTCCCAGGGGGTCCGCAGGCAGCAGTTTTAAAAGCACTGCAAAATTCCTTGTATAATTAGCAGTTTTCGAGCAACAATAAAAGTGTCAAGAAAATGCCAGTGATTAATGTACCTGCTGGAGAGAGATGAGAGTTTTGTCCAGTGGCAGCTTTGACTTCTCTAATGTAGCACAGAGGGTTAATATGCCTACTGCAAAGAACGAGTCACATGCATTTTAAAAAACAGTATTTTATGTGAATAGGTCAGTGGGTTACTGCTTTTGTCACAGAGATTCTTTTGTTGCTGTGCAATTCATAAGGGACAATCGTAATCTAGCACAGTGACCTCTAAACTGTCACCAAAGAGCTGCTTGCAAACTGCATGGTACAAGTTTGTAACTTATGTTTTTTCCCAGTCTATCATTATCCTGATGCTGCTAAAAAGGTTTATTTGGGTGGAAATACATTTTTATTGTTAAAGTCAATGTTAACCACTGTGTTATGTTCTGAATCCTGAGTTTGTTCTTCTCCAGACCAAGCACTCTTTAAAAATGCCTACCATTATGAATGGCATGTGAATCCTACACCTTGTAGTCCCCTTTGCCTTATGTAACATTTTCTATACACTGATTTATACGTATGATTCATTGTCTCTATATGTGTGTGATGTAAAGTGCTCTGACATCCTACAATGGTATGAGAGATGCTATAAAACAAATAAAATACATGTGACAGAGGAGCTATGGAGAGATGAGAGGCACTGTTGGAGGGTGATAACAAGGGAATCATTGAAGAACCCCAACAAAGATTTTCGCATCCTGGTGCATAGTAAGGTCTTCATTTACTATTCTTTAAAAGCTAATACAATTCATTATATAATGATAAATGTGTTGTAGGCGGCACCATTGTTTCCTAAATTTTTTTTGGGGGGTGAGCCTCCCAAAGCCCCCTTTGTAGTGGTCAGGCTCACTCACTGCACTTGGTGTGCACCGTATAGGGACTGGTCTGAAAACATTTGCCAGGGCAGCTTTGGGTTTCCAGTCTGGCAGGAGCCTCATACTGCGAAATAAAACCAACCATTCAAAAGTTAGTCACGTTTTTTTGCAAATTCTTTCAATATTAAATACTAAGGGGGAAATTAACAACAGAATTGGTATAGCATGTCGTTAGCCTACTTGGCTTAACGACACGCTCCGCCACTTCAGAAATGCAGGGCTGCACCATATTTTCAAGAATATGGTGCAGCCCTGCGTTTCCCCCTGCGCTGGTGCTACACTTAGCAGTGTAGTGCCAACGCAGAAACCCTTGCACCATAGTGCTAGGGTATCTGCGTGCAGGGTAAGATTGTTTATGTGCCGGACGTTCCCCCTTCCTGCACATGAACAATTTTGAAATGCCGTTTTGCCACTTCTATGTGTGCTGCCGAATGCAGCACACATGGAAGTTAGAAAATGTCATTTTTTTAAAGATTGTTTGTGTGCAGGAAGGGTTACCTTCCTAAACATAAACAATCCAAGGTGTTTTGCTTTTTCCATAGGAAAAAGCAAAAACGAGGAGAAATAAAGCAGGTTTTACATGGTCTTAATTTTGGTGCTGCCTCTTATTTACGCTACCCTTGTAAATAGAGGAACGCTCACCGCAACTCCCACTGCTCACCCCTTTCACGATAAGCATTGCATGAAAGGGGGCCTTATTTACAAGGCAGTGTTAAGCCACGTTAGGTGGCTTAACGCTGCCTTGTAAATAAGGCAAAGCCCCTATCGCCACGGGAACATCACAAAAAGTGATGTTCCCATGGCGATAGGGGCTTCTAAATATACCCCTAAAATCCTTAGTAATTCGAGTATTTGTTTTGTGTGCACACGTGTGTTTATTTTTTTCGAATTACTGTTTTAATGTTTGAAATTTAAATCCAACTATTTGCTTGGGGGTCCCCGGCTTCCAGTGGTGACTCAATGGGGGTCCCCAGAGTCAAAAGTTTGGGAACCACTGCACTACATGATTAATGTCCCCGAGGTGTATGCTGTGGATTTGCAGTTGTTGTTGGGCCCTAATCGCCTGTGGCTCTATCGCTAAGGCAAACAGGAGTGAGGAGAGCAGGCACCCCTGCCACGTGCCGTGGCCCAGTAACCACTTCTCCGATCGAGTCTGTCTCACACACACCCTGGTTACAGGGGCTGTGTACAGTAGCTTAATCCACCCTCTGAATTGGTGACAAACCCCACCCATCATCGGACCTCCATCAAATAGCCCCAGTTAACAGTGTCAAATGCTTTATCTAAGTTAACAGAGAATAGCGCCATCTCATCGTCATATGCTTCTCATGAAGCGTGCGTGTAAGTCATCTCAGGTTCATACCAGTATGTCTGCCCGGGATAAAACCTCACTGGTCCTCATTGACCAGGGTTTTCATGTAACGGGTCAACCGGTTTGCCAGCAGTTTACACAAGATTTTTACATCCGAGTTAAGCATTATGATTGGTCTGTAAGATGCAGGGTTCGTCGCATCGCCCCCCCGGCTTCAGGAACATATAGATTTCTCCCTCCTGCATGGTTTGTGGAAGGATCCCCATATCTTGAGCCTCGAGGAAGACTTCTAGCAAGTGTTGTATGATCTCTTTCCAGAGTGGGCCTGATAAGGTTTCAGGAACATACAGATTTTTCACTCCCCCATGGTTTGTGGAAGGATCCCCGTAACTTGAGCATCGAGGAAGACTTCTAGCAAGTGTTGTGTAATCTCTTTCCCGAGTGGGCCTGGTAAAATTCAGCCTTGAAGCCATCACCCCCAGGGGCCTTTAAACGAGGAAGCAAGTTCAAGGCAGTTCGAATTTCCTCAAGTGGCAGTGCCGCCTCCAGCTCCTTGTTGGCACCCTCTGGGAATTTTGGCATTGACAGGTTCTTCAAAAATGGTTAGTATCCAGCTGTGATAATGCTAGGGTCAGCTGTGTAAACCTCCTGCAAATGTGAATGAAATGTTTCTACTATGCCCACTCTGGTGACCTCTGATTTACCCTTAGATGTGATTAAGTGGGTAGTTGCTGGGGGGGGGGTGCTCCCTGTGGAGTATCTAGGCCAGCAATCGTCCCGACTTATCCCCCTCCCTGTGTAGGTGTTGCTGGTACTGCTTGAGCGTATATTTATCTAAGCGATCCTAAATGTTTTCTTTATGCCTATGCTCTTTTTGCTTTTCTGCCGATGTGTGGGGGTGTCAAATAACTAAGGGGCATATCTACAAGGGCTGGCGATAATTATCGCTCAGCGCTCTTAGCGTGAGGATAATTATCACCGGCCAACTCTGAATTTTATCGCGGAGATAGCGTGCTATCAGCAACGCTTATCTCCTAAGCGATAAAATTCAGAGCGCAAGCTGCCAACTGTGCGATTATCGCTGGAAATCCAGCGATAATCGCACTACTTCTGGCGATAGCTTGCTGATAGGGCCACACATACTTAGCCATGATATCCACCTTCCATAGGATATCATGGCTAAGTCAGTGTCAAAGCACGCGTAAGGAAAGTAGCGATAACAGAGGTTATCGCTACTTTGCTTATCGCTATGCTTCTTTGCGTGGGGCTTGATAATAGGAGAAATGTCGCTAGCGACATTTCTCCCGTTATTCTGGGAGGAACGCCCACTTTGCATCTCATTAGAGATGCAAAGCTGAGGCGATAGGAAAAGGGCGAAGAAGCATGGATTCACGCGTTAGCGTGTCCTTGCTAATAGGGCGTTAAAATTATCGCCGCTTTTCGTCCGAAAACGGACGCTAAAGCGGCGATAATTTTAACTCCGGCCCTTGTAGATATGCCCCATAATAACTAAACTGTATGGTGGCCAATGCGGTTTCCTCCCTTCGCAGGTCTGATTGTAATTGGCGAAATACGCCACAGGTTAGTCCCATACATATACCCCACAGTACTGATTTGAGTCACTCAGCGGCTCTGTGTGATGCGGATCCCTAATTATATGTCAGGTAATCAGTCATAGATTGTGACAAGTTCTTCCTTCCTACCGGGTCTGTTAACACACCAGTAGGCATTCTCCAATACCGGACTCCAGGGGGCAGAGGGCCCCACCGCAGTTCATAGCAGACCAGAGAATGATCGGAAAGAAAGTGTCCCATGTGTGTTTCGTCCATATCCTTCTGTCGCAGATGACCTGCACTCAGAATCCTATCTAATCTACTGTAGGTGTTGTGCGTTACCGAGTGGCATGTTTAGACTCTCTGGGTTGGGTTCCTACTCCTCCATATATCAACTAGTCCCAGGTTATGCATGACCACTTTAAGCGCTGCTGACATAAGGGATTTTGTATTCGCTCTAGTTGGTGTCCAGTCCATGTACCCGTCCATGACACCATTAAAATCACCCAGCCATAGCAGCCGGGTCTCCACCTCTTGCACCGTCAGGCCCTGTATAGACAGGAAGAAGGTTGGTTGTCTATATTAGGTGCATACGTATTAAGGAGTGTGATTGGGCAACCATCCAGTGTACCCTGTAGGAACACATATCGCCCAGCCAAATCCGCCTCCAGGTACGTCATGGAGAAGGGTAACCGTGGTGCCACCCATATCAGTGTGCCCCTGGCATAAGTAGAGTATGAGGAGTGATATATCTGGCCTCGCCACTTCTTTGCCAGCCGGTCTGCCCCTGTATCGTCTAATAGTGTTTCATGGAGGCACGCTATGCTAATTTTATGGGGTTTTAGGAAAGAGAGAGTTCTAAACCATTTCTTTTAGGACCCCAGTCCTCAGATGTTCCACTTCAGGACGCTATAGGTGCCTCCCATTACAAGAAGGGGTGAACTTTAGTATCCAGGTGGAACTTTAGACTGCCATCGGGCAACATTTGTAAGTAAACAGTGAAAACAAATTGCAACCCCTCCCCACACGGACATACATGGCGTAACTGTCGGCCTAGCTATGCCCACGCACTGCATGTGCCAGGACTTGCACTGCTTCCCTATACATCCAACTGGGATGATTAGTCCCATCCGGCAATTTTTAGAATTAACATTGTGCCCCTCACCTATCCCCATGCATTAACATCATTTGTACTTCGATATAATTCCTGTTGCCCTGCTCACCCATTCCAGTACCCACCCACCCCCAACATGCCCAGGCCTGGACTATGCCAGAGCTTCTGGATACACAACTTCAAATCATATTAGCGCTAATATCAGTCCACAACCAAAGTGTCATTCAAGAAGAAAGTAATGTTCTCACAATACGTCTTCGGTCTTAATGATAGGATCAGGTATGCTGTCAATTTGTGTAATTGTGGATTCTTGGGATGGACCGGTATTCTGCTGTTGTGGCTCGTAGCTAGCACTGAGGAGTCTTCCTTTGTAGTCTGAAGTTCCATTGTTCCATCGGCCTGTTTTGTCACTCTCTGCAGACCTAAAAGTTCTTTATTGAGGTTGTTCGATGTCGATGACCGTCCTTGTCATAGACCTCTTCTTTGACGGAAACCTCTAGTCCATTTGCTGTTGGACCCCGGTCGTGCGGCTGCTGTTACGTTCCTCATTTCTAGCGAATCCCATACTTCCTCCGGGCGGTCAAAGAAATGTTCCTTTCCTGGAAACAGTACTTTTACTCTCACCGGATACAGTAGCATGTATTGGAGATACAGAGTTTTCAGTTTATGTTTAGCAGCAAGACATGATTTTCACCTCTCCTGCACCTGTTTCGTATAGTCTGGATAAACGGCTATGTGGCTGTTACCAAATTGCGAGTTACGCCGCTCCCGGGCTTCTCGTAATATACAGTCTCTATCGCTTTAGTTGAGCATTGTTGCAATAATGGCCCTGGGGGGCTCCAGGAGTCGGCGGAGGGACCAGGGCCATATGGGCTCTTCCCACAAGGAAGAACCTTGATAGGCCTGTCTGTTTTAGCTCCATGTACACCCAGGTTTCCAGGAGGAGTTCCGGCGTTGTACCCTTGACTTTTTCAGAAATCCAAGCACCCGAATATGCTCAGATGGGAGAAGCCCTCTGCATCTTCCGCCCGACGGTCCAATTCTGCAGTCGCCGTTTTTATGTGGGCCATTTATTGTTTCAGAACTGTAACTTCCCCCTGCAGCTCTGCAATATTCGTTTCAGTGGTCTCCACTTTATCAGCCACCTTTCTCAATTCAACTTGCAGGAGATTGACAGCTATGGAAACAGCCCCATGCGGGAGCCATGGATAGCAGCTCATAACTCCATTCGCGACGGTTCTAGGCTCCCCTCTTGTTGGCCATCCGCAGTTTCTTCACTGCCCTGCCTTGTGAGTCTCTGTGGCATTTGGCGTGGAGTGGTAGATTGTGTGATGGAATTAGAGGAGTGGGAGCGTGGTGACCTCTCCTTGCTCATGATGCTAAGCCGGTTTTTGAATTGTAGGCTAATTCTGGTCTCGGCACAACAAATGCGGGGCAGTGACTGCTGGTCCCTCTGCCCCTCCCCGCTGTGGTGAAGGCCTTATCTCTCATGGTGCAGCGCTGTCATAGCCCTGGGGCACAATACTGGGTATTGTAGGCATTAAACGCTGCCTCACAGATCACCTGTGCTCCCAGTTGTACCCAATTGTCCCCAGGTGGCTGACAAAACACTCTATCAGAGCAAACTATACAAGGAACGTAGGCTAGCAATGTTCTGAGCCCCCCATTCGCTGGTAAATTACGCTGTGGTTGGGGACGCAAGCCCTGTCCCAGTCCGTAGACCAAGTTGGTCAGCTCACCTGGTGCCAGGTGCTGTGTGAGTGCAATAGAGTCTGGGGGGGAAGCTGGGTCCTGGCTCAAGGGGGATGGATGTATCTTGTCCTGGAAAGGCTTCCCAGAGTGATCCATCCGGCGATCTGATTTCCACAGGGCCGCAGGCTTGGATCTTGCTATCCGGGACTCCCCCGATCTCACCTAAGCTGCTTCAGTGTCGCCTGCTACACCGGCCCCGATGCACCTGGGTGGGGTGGCCACCAATGGCCCGGGCCTTCAAAGCAGGTTCTCCCAGTGAGGGCTTCCCTCACCCCTTGCTGCCAAGGACGTCAAAGTAGTTGTGGCCATTATTTATTCCGGCCCTGTGTTGTGAGGCAACTCTCCTGGCCTTGGCTCCTTGCAGTCGCTGCTCCCTGTGGGCACCCGTCGATATCCATGTAGGGTCGGCCGCTGTGAGCCAGAGCACGTAGCCCTCCGCATAAGTCCCGATCTCTTCTCAGCATCTAGAGGCCTCTGCACTGCACAAGGCCTCTGCTGGCTCTGTCGGGCTGTGCCTCCGAAAGCAGCAGAGGCAGCGTCACCACCCAAGCGGGCCGGCCTGCTTAGCAGCTCCGGGCCTCAGTGCCGCACTACCTCTGTGTTGCCTGCGTGCAGGGGAGTTCCTCCGTAGCAGCACCTCCCATAGCACGTTTCCGCTCACACTGTGACTACACCATCACTGGCATCATGGGTGCGGCCTCCGCCTAGGCCCCGATCTTGGGCCATGCAACACTTTCACATCTTGGGTGGTGGAAACAATTCCTCCCCTTTCTCGTCGCTATGGGCATGTGGGGGCAGCAGCCATAGATTTTGGATGAATATGGACCGTGAGGGTGCAGGATTTTGTAGGATTTTGTTGTTGGCCAGCCGGGAGCTCCGGGGCTTATGTCCTGTCAGCCATGTTGCTTGGCCACGCCCCATGCAGCAAAAGTAAATCCCATAGGATTTAGTGGGATTTTTATTTTGGCGGATGGGATATCCGTCACCGTTGTGAGAGAGTAACCTGTCTGCTGAGATCTAAATCAGGCCAATACACTCCTTTCACAACCTCCCAGTTGCCCTAATCCTGCTTGCCATGTAGAACTGGGGCTCACATATGTAGAGGACCGCATTAAATCAGCATCACTGAATTTGTGGCTCTCTATCTGGTGTAATCCCCAGGCAATTTCTAATCAGAAGGTAATTAGGGATTGTGTAAACTGCGACCAAGGCATGTAAATTCCCAAGATAGCATATGTTTACAATTGTGTCACACATCTTGGCCGGCCCTCATTATTTTCCAACCCAGCTCATATTATGAATAATGATTATATTCATGTAGTGTCAGTTCCAAATATTGAGCTTTTTATCTGTATGTAATTTGTGCTTTTATGTTTACATTAATAATCAAATACATCTTTATTGACTGAATGACCATTGTTTGGAAAAGCAAAAATTCATTGAAATTAATTTAAAATCATATCATGATCTAGCCATGGTGACTGTCGTAAAGTTGCAGAAGCCTCCTATATAAGACTCATGCAGGACAGTGTAGATAGAAGCAAGATTATGTACTAGGAACATTTTACAATTGTTGCCAATGTGTATTGAATGTTGCCTTTGGCTGGCATGCTTGGCAGAGGTGAATGGTTCCTGCCAAGTGAAATACGTATTGGATCAGCACTGCCCCCTGTGGCCAAACTAATATCTATTTTAATATGTTAACCTGGATTGAGGGGATGTGCCATAAGACTATGAGCCTTAATTAAAGTTTGGTAGGCAGTCAGCTGTCTGCCAGGTTGACAGAGGTTGTTACTTCTGCCACTCTGACATGTTTAGAGATCTTTGCAAGCTTGAGGAAGATCCCTGTGCCTTTAAATGAGCCACCGCCGTGGTGGCTTCGCTATAGGCTTGAAAAGTTCAGTGAGCGGCCGCCATATTTCGTCCTCTGATTTGGGAATGATAGAGGTGCCAATGCATATGAGTTTAGCTGAAGAAAAACAACCACCTCAGAAGTAGGTTTCAGGCAAGGAATGCAAAAGAACACACTTCTAGGAAGGTTAGTATAGGAGCTGTATAAGTAGTGTTGCTGAATCACAATGACAGCAGGAGTTCCACCAAATCTGGTATCGAATCGAGGGGACATTGGTGCTAACACACTCAAAAATGCGGCTGTGTGTCTGAATACCCGTGAGCATCACGAGGAAAGACAACCGCTAATGACTGATGAAAAGGGACCCCATCATTAACTCATATGGCAAAGAGCTTTGGAAATGCTACACACTCCAATGGTTTAATAGCCTGTTGGGTAGCAAATTTGAGCAATTGCACTCCCACGCTCTGTTTAAAACCCAATATGTTGAGAACCACTGTATTGGTCTGCAATCCTGTGCAAGCATGAGCCATTAACCATGGTAGGATTAAATAAAAAACTCATCTCCTTCATTGAGAACAAGGAATTGCCCAAACCTCTTGAACCCACAATACCCTTAATGGTAGCCTTGATATTTAATCAAGTATTTAGGCAGTCTTATGTTGCTAAGGAAACTCCAGCAGTGCTTCTGACACCTTGCAATATAGGGCTTTTCTAAAGAAGTACATAGTGCACCCCTGGGAACACCCAGGATGCTCTGGCTCTCGACATTTGGTCAGCTTTATATTTATGGTCACATACAGTGGTCTTCCTGAGCCATACATAGCAGGATGAGGATAGAGGGTGAGGGCTGCTCTGGAGGCTTAGACCACCTCCGCGTCAGAAGGCCTCATGTAGGTATTTCCTCCAGGATAGGCCATAATGATCAGAGCTCTGGCTTCACATCCTATTCAAATGGCCTTCTGGATCATTGCTGAAAGGTGATGTTTCATTCAGATCAGTACCAATGGGTGAGCTCTCATCCAGGTAATGTGGCATTTGTGGGTGAGGTCACTTCTAGGTACCAGGCCCTGTGTGCTAAAAGGGGCACCACTTCTAGAGACAGGACTTCCATTGCATGACACCTGCCACTTTTTGGGTTTTAGGAAGGAATCATGGTTTACTACTTTCATGTGAGAGTGGTTTATTGGATAGTGGGAGAATTCCCAACAAGATATTGCCTCTGAGAAATAACAAGCTGCATCAGCGTCAGTCACATTCCACAGAAGTCATTGCTAAGGCACCTCCAGGTTACAAAAGATCCCTATCACATGTAGAGTCCCACAGGGCTCCATATTGTGTCTCCTGACCTCTTTAGCCTCTACATGGAGCCGCTTGATGTTCTACTTACAGATAATAGCATCAAGGTGCACCAATATGCTGATGAAACACAACTATTTGACAGTTTCTTCTGCTTCAGACAATCAATGCCTCAAGCACTGCTTGCACATTATCCAGACCTGAACGTCCAGTGCCAAGTTGAAGCTCAAACCAACAAAGAAATAATTTCTGTTATTTACCAAGAACACAAACAAGGTAGAGAGCAAACCTGGCTCAATGACATGAACCTTAACAGTTTTGAATCCCAACTCTCACCAAATACCAAATCACATGGATTCACCCTGGACAACAACCTCTTCTTCCAGGAACCCATTGCCAAAAAAACAAACATGACCTGGTACAAACTCTCTCTCTTTTAAAGAAACTCAAACAATTTTATTCAGAAAATGACTTCAGAACTGCTTTTCAAGCCCTTGTGCTCTCCCATCTGGATGGTGGTAATGCCCTACTCCTTGGCCTCCCGGACTCCACACTGACACCCCTAGGCGGTATTCTAGATGCCGCAGTATGTCTCATTCAGCACCTGAAGAAATATGATCACATCACCTCCACTCTGATGAATCTCCATTGGCTCCCTTTGCTAGCCCTGCATTGTTATATCCCGAGTTAGGCCCATGTAGCAAAGCAACTCATTTCTTACATTGTCCTAGATAATAACATTTCAGCTGTGAACTTTTGCACACATTCGCATGCACAACAATGTTGGATTTGTTTCTCTGAAACTACTTTGTTTATACATCCAGCTTCTCACAACATTATCACGATGCCTTGAACATCATGTACTAGGCCTCGCTACGCACTAGGTACAAAAGTCGTCCTTTCTTCATCCACGGGGCGACAGTTCTATCTACATATCCATAACATCACTAATCTAGCATGCACATCGTGGAGGCTGTTTTCTATTATAAATAATAGGCATCATGATTAGGCCTGGGCGGAAAACTACGCTACGCTCGCGTAGTTTGCGTAGTTTGCGCAACTACGCGCTACGCGAATTGCACGTAGCACAGTGCAAAAACACGTAGCGTAGCGGGCATTTTTTGCTTGCTCGCGGTCCTCAACGTCAAGTTGGCGACCGCAAGCGAGCAAAATGACAACCCGGCGAGACTTTTTACTCGTTCGCGATCAGCAACATCAGGTTGCCGATTGCGAGCATGGAAAATAAACCTCCCGGCGAGATTCTCAACGCGGGGAGGTCAGGTTTCTCATTGCGAGTGGTCGTGTATGCTCGCGACCGCTTGCGATGAGAAACTACCAGTCCGCGTTGAGAAAACTGCCGCTCGAGTACAAATCTACTCGAGCGGCAGAAAACGACCGCTTGCACTGTGCAAGATGCCGTTTGCAATGATTGCACAGTGCGGACAAGCATTCGGCACTGTGCAATCATTGCGAACAGCATTTCCTACCGCACTACGCAGTTCGCGTAGTGCTACGCATAGCTCGCGTAGTGCGAAGTGCACTTCACGTAGCTATGCGTAGCGCTACTACGTGAACTACGCCCAGGGTTAATCATGATATATTGGGAGAGGAGACACTTCTGCTGACACTGAAGGCCCCTGCATGCTGAGAAATCACCATGCACCGGTCTGACATTCCATGAGGTGTGTCCAACTCGAGACCAAGACGGGGTCGGGGTTGGATCATCCTTGGGGGGATTCTTGGCTCTACACCCATACACACTCTAGGTACATGCAGAGTAGGGTCCGCATCGTAGGAGTACGTTAGATTACCATATATGCCTGCATATATTCATTGCTTTAGCACCACGGTAGAAATGTATCTACTGTTCACACTTTTGGTGCTTGTAATCTCCTTTATGTGCTTCTATCTCCTAATCATTGCAGCACATGTATTTTATGCAAGAATATGTAGGGTCAATAAATATATTGAAAATGTCCCACTGTGTATTCTGTATACTTACCTGAGAGAAAGTAAGCATGAGTGACTGAGCTAAAGATTCTGTACTGTTTCCACGATCCCTGAGTGTTCAGGGTTGTCATGTTCAGTGGTTGCCAGAAACTGTTCGCTCCCTGGTAGGTTAGGGGGGCTTACAGTGGCACTGTGAGCTAGCTGGTCCATAGGATATCATATCCTGCGGGGGTGTCCGGATCCAGTCTAGACACCAAGCCCTTAGATTATGTTGTCCAAACAATACGCAAATCCAACGGATTAGTAGGAACTACACGACATGGTGCCGACAACGTTGGTTAGGCACTTATTTAACTCTCAAATCTGAGTAGTTCAGTCGTGCTTTCTCAGAGACCCTTACTCACATTATACCAGAGATGTCCGTAGGGAGAAGAGGGAATCTGCCTCGGATGAGTAGGTACATCAAACTTATCAAACTTGAAGGGTTAAAGAATAATAATACAAACAGAATCTCAATAAATTTATTTTCATAAAAAACATTTTTTATTTTTACAATGTCTGAGCATGGAGAGGACGTTGAAGTACAAGCACCTACTCTAAATAATTCAGAAAATTCCAGACAGGCAGTTACATGAAATTATTACAACATGGCCTCCCGGCAATGGGTGGAGATAATACATTCGTGGTTGAGGCACACGAAGCATTCAGGACAGAGGTATTTTATTTTATTCTTGGGTTACATTCCCTGCTGCAGATGCACGCATGCAACTGTTTCACACTTACATTGAAGACGAGACACGAGATGAATACTTTCCATATGTGGACATAGAAGTCCCATTAACTTATCAAGAGCATTTAAATTGGTTTAAAGGCGCCATCCCCCACACCGTAGAAAACATGAGACTAGGTCTGCTCAGTAAAGATGGAGTGACCGGGCCAGTGTTAGCTTTGTATACCCACATCCAGACATTCACATGTAACCAGCAGCAGAAATGCGCACACTACATGAAGATTTAGTAAATATTGAAAGAAATCTTACGCAATTCATAATGTGAACACTTATAGTTCAACCTGTGAGGGCTGCTTAGACTACACAACCTCAATTGGCTACTACGGGTATCGGCCCTCAAACACTGAATGCCATAATGGGGAGAATTCCCACCGGTCGGAAACAAGTACCGTTCTGAATAGCACAAAAAATAGCAAAGCTTGAAGCGGTATTTTCCCCATATGGGCCCACAGGAAAAACACAGAATTCTAACAATTTGCTTGACAATGGCGTTGGCTCCCCCGATAGAAGATTGTGCCACTTGGGGTATAGTCTTTGCTGCAGTGTACACCTGACCTTATGGTACCCCTTCAATAGCTGTAATACCAGATGTGTTAAAACTAACCCTGGGCGTAGTCCGCGTAGTAGCGCTACGCGTAGCTACATGAAGTGCACTTCGCACTACGCGAGCTACGCGTATCACTACGCGAACTGCGTAGTGCGGTAGGAAATGCTGTTCGCAATGATTGCACAGTGCCGGATGCTTGTCCGTACTGTGCAATCATTGCAAACGGCATCTTGCACAGTGCAAGCGGTCGTTTTCTGCCGCTCGAGTAGATTTGTACTCGAGCAGCAGTTTTCTCAACGCGGACTGGTAGTTTCTCATCGCGAGCGGTCGCGAGCATACGCGACCAATCGCAATGAGAAACCTGACCTCCCCACGTTGAGAATCTCGCCGGAGGTTTATTTTCCACGCTCGCGATCGGCAACTTGATGTTGCTGATCGCGAACGAAGAAAAGTCTCGCCGGGATGTCATTTTGCTCGCTCGCGGTCGCCAACTTAACGTTGAGGACCGCGAGCAAGCAAAAAATGCCCGCTACGCTACGCGTTTTTGCACTGTGCTACGTGCAATTTGCGTAGCGCGCAGTTGTGCAAACTACGTGAGCGTAGCGTAGTTTTCCGCCCAGGCCTAGTTAAAACACATACAGAATGAGTACGGGGCAGAACCTGCCCTGGACTTAGGTATGAAACTAATAGGCAATTTTGCCCAAGTTTCTGCAGTTATGTTAAGCAACATAAAAGGGGAGGCAGCCGCGATGGCTATATACCAACGCCTGAGGGAATTCACTCCTATACAACAGGAGAGGGAGTTACCTAAGATTATTGCAGAAACATACGCTTCCCTGGAAAGAGATAATCTGGGAACCAGACCTGAAAAACCAGTCGTTAAGGGTAATTCTGAAAAGGATAACTCTAAGCAAGCACCCGTTTCTTCTAAAAAGATAGGGATAATAAACAAAAAAAAGTAATAAACAACAATCACGGAGTGGGTCACATCAGTAGGAGCACACTGAAAAGAGATACAATCTCAGAAACTGTGCTAACATTAGAAAACCTGACAGATATCAGGATAATGATACACGGTCCTCTTGTTCCTTTCAGGATCAATCTGAGAAATGCTTGCAAAGAGGAGGACGGTCAGAGCAAAGATCCGAAGAGCAAGTCAAGCCAAAAAGGGAGACACATCCCACTTCAGACTACATCATCAAACAAGAAGATAAACAGAATTTGACAAAACCTCAATTCAAAAATAAAAAGGTAGCAGGGATTAAGATCAGAAATGCCCAGGCTGCTGAGGACTCTGCTTCTGAATGGGGAATGGGCAGTGACGATGTTGGACAGCGCAGCAGAAGTCACAGTAGCTCGCCAGAACATGATGGATTTTCTGGAAGTAGTAGCACTGAGTGCGTATATCACGGTGGAAGCACCTGATACGAGAGTAAGTGTCCACATTGTTTGCACAATATAACGCTCCAAATAGAGGGGGACATACAAAGACAGGTGAAGGGTCTCTTATTGGGGGACCTGACACATGGTTACGACATTCTTTTGGCTGAGAAGGATTGGCCACCTGAGTTCGTAATAGATTGCCCAATGGCAGAAGAAATAATTTTACCTGTTTTCTCCGACCTCGTAGCAGAATCAGTTAAAAATGTATACAGAGGGCAGGTAAAATCTTGGCCTGGTTAGAGAAGAGGGATCAGGGTGAGAGATGGGTTCCCAGGTTGACTCTTAGAGACGGAACGCAGATCACACACCCAATGGACATAGCGGAGGCCTTCGCAGACCATCTGGAACAAATCTACTCCCCTTCCACTACGTATACGGCGGAGGACTCCCGCCAATTTCTCTTAGATAGTGACCTGCCGACACTCTCTGACACTGATAGAGATGCCCTTGAAAAGGACTTGACAGACGACGAGATCCAGAAGGCCATAAGCCACATCCAGTCGGGGAAGGCGATGGGGCCCAACGGGACTCCCATAGAATTTCTGAAAATGGTTGCCTTCCAAGTAGCTCCTCATTTGCGGGCCATGTACAATGAGAGTTATGAGAAAGGGATCCTGCCGGAATATCAGTGCCTAGCATCCATAGTTCTGATTCGTAAACCGGGGAAGCCTGTTGACAATTCCGGCACCTACCGGCCAAATTCTTTAATTAACGTAGAAGCTAAAATCCTCGCGAAATTACTCGCCTCACGTTTGGTCACGGTTATTGGTTCACTGGTCCATCCGGACTAATATGGCTTTATGCCGGGGAGGAACATGGCGCTTAATATACGGCGTATTCACAACGTGCTCGCGCACCGAGAGTTTATAGAGGAAGATGCAGTAGTGTTATCCCTTGATGCCTCCATGGCGTTTGATTCCATTGAGTGGCCATACCTATTTGAAGTCCTGAGGCGTATGGGCTTTGGTCCGCGGTTCCTTGGCTGGGTGAGGCTGCTCTATACGGGTGTACAGGGCCAAGTGTGAGTGAACAACTATACGTCTCGAATATTCTCATTAAAAAGGGGCACTAGACAGGGTTGTCCTCTATCCCCCCTAATTTTCTCCCTCATCCTGGAGCCGCTGGCTTCCTGGGTCCGACGCGATGGTATGGTGAGGGGGTTGAAGTGGGCGGAGGGGCATGATGACCGAATATCGCTATATGCCGACGACATACTGCTTTATCTTGCATCCCCGTATAGATCTATACACAGGGTATTAAATATATTTACAAACTTTGGGAAGTACTCGGGATATGCTATCAATTGGAGCAAGTCGGTGCTGTTTGTTCTTCGGGCCCGGTTCCTCAGCTTCCCCCGGGATGCAGTGTAGAGGTGGCCACGGAGGGTTTTCGATATCTGGGAATCTTTATAACCCCGAATTCCCGACTTTTTTATGATCATAATCTCGCCGCTCCATTGGCCCGGCTGCGTACGGATGTTAAGCATTGGAGATCCCTGCCCCTTTCTCTGGTGGGCCGAGCGGCTCTTTTTAAGATGCTGGCCCTTCCACGTTTTCTCTACATCCTTCAGAACTGTCCATACAGGGTCTCAGATGCATATTTTTCAGGAGTGGAGAGTGAAATCCGGACGTTGCTATGGGACGGTGGGTCTCCTCGTATAGCGATGAGCAAACTAACAAAGGGGTGGTACGACTGGACCATCGCCCTCCCGGACATTAGGCTCTATTATTGGGCGTTGCAATTAATAGTGGTAAATCACTGGATATATCGCTCCCCTATGGATCCAGCTTATCTACTGGACAAATATCAAACTGGGAGAGCAGGGTACTTGGGGGCGCTGTACTCAAAGGCTCGCAAAGGGTGATATTTCATCCCCACAGCTCATACCATTGCAATTTGGCAACAGGCGAACTCCCGTCTCGGGTGGTCAAATGTCCTTACAAAAGCCGCGCCACTGTGGTATACCCAAAAACTGGGACTTCTGTGTCACCAGCCTGGCTTCGACAAGTGGGATATCATAGGGATCTCCACTATTGGGGATTTGATCAAGAAGGGCTCGATCCTTAAGTTTGGGGAATTGAGAGAGAAGTATGACATGGCCCAGGAGAGGTATTTAGATACCTACAAATTAGACATGCCCTCACCACAGCCTTTCCTGACATGAGTGACATACCAGAGTCATCCACATTGGAAGACCGGCTACTTGACGGACCGTTGCTTACTAAACCCATATCATTGACCTACAAAAAACTCTGTAACAACCTACCTGACAGGTTCCACAAACTTCGAGAGAAATGGCAGATAGATCTCGGGCCCATTGACTATGAGGACTGGCAAACTGCATTAATGTCCCCTAGGGAAGCTGCCATCACCCTTCGTTTTCGATTAATACAACTCAAAATTTTACATAGATCTTACCTGACCGGGGTTACCCTGGCAAAGATAGGCTCAAGAGCAGACTCGCTCTGCCTCAGGGGCTGCCAGCAGAATGCCACCTTCTATCACACGATTTGGGATTGCCCAGGGGTGCGACCAATATGGGAGGGGGCCACGACTCACATCCAAAACGCCCTGGGAAAAGAGCAAATCCTTACGCCGCGACTGGGTCTCCTTAACATGTGGGAGCCGACTGACTTAACAGAGGTGGAACAACAACTGACCACATTGGGATACACCTTAGTCAAACGCGAGATTGCAAAAGGGTGGGGGCGGCGGACAGGCCTTCTCCCCAATTGTGGGTAAGAGAGTTTGATAAATGCATGATTGCAGAAAAGAAGGTATTTAAATCAAGAGGGTGTCTGAAGAAATGGGACAAGAAATGGGGCAAGTGGAATGTACACCGTGGCAACCTGTGTGTATCCCCATCGGTGGAAATGGAACTGCAGTGCACTGGAGAGCGATATAAGGACATACCATGATTGTAACTACTCTACCCTCTATTATGGCGGTAAAGCACTGTACAAAAGATCAAAATGTTGAATGGAAAATATATGTGACCTTTGACAATGTGAAATTAATAAAAATAATATTTAAAAAAAAAAATGTATACGCGCAGGAGTGGGCGTCAGCTGTAGCGCCTGCTCTATACCGCAATCATGCTGGGTGGGATGATGAGTCTCCTCATCACGAGATCCCGTTAAAAATGATCACTCAACCGCAGAGACAATACCCAATTAAACATGAGGCAAAGAACCAAGCCAGAGAGATCTTAGATCAACTTAAGTACCAGAGTGTAACAGAAAATTGCACCTCATCTATGAATAATCCTTTGTTTCCCGTAATGAAACCCGACAATTCATATCATTTAGTCTTAGATTACAGACATTTAAATGCATCCACACGCACATTTGCAGTACAGAATGCACACAGTGCCACGCTAATGAATAACATTGTGCGGAAAAAGTACAAAACAACACTAGACATCTCAAATGTTTTTTTCTGCCAGAATATAGTGTAGATATTTGACTGCATTTTCAGTGCTATGGTCTCAGCGGCAATTTTGTCATTTACCACAAGGGTATACGAATAGCACTGGGCTGTTTTCAGCCAGAGTAACAGAGTTACTTCAAAGTATTGATGAGGAGGAGGTGTCCTATGTAGATGTTATTTATCTGACAGATTATGTATTAATGGAACATTTGGCTAGAGTGAACAACATAATAGTGCGGTTTGCTTACCTGGGCTACAAATGTAATTTCAAGAAATAAAAAATAGCCCACCTCGGTGTCCTGTTTTTGGGATACGAGTTATCAAGTGAAGGCAAAAGCCTGGCGACAAATTTTTTAGAAAAATGTGAATTGCTCCAACCTCCAGTAACTCTGAAAGGACTACAATCCATTTTAGGATTTTTGAATTTTGGCAAAACCTACATTTTGGAATACTCAGAAAGGGTAAAACCATTCTACGACTTAATTAGACCTTACTTTTAAGTACAACACTGGACACAGGAACATACTGATATTTTATGTTCCGTACAAGCTGACATGCTAGCTTCAAGGCATTTACACACACGTGTCAACACAACTAACCTGGTAATCTGCGTAGTCACTGGACCAACTGGGTACACTTATATCACTTTCAATGAAGGTGATACGGTACCTATAGCATACAAATCACATTTGTACACAAATGCTGAAATGCGTTTTGCTCCCCCTGAGAAAATTCTCACAGCAGTACAGACTGCTGTAGTGAGAGAACGAGCACTGGCTCAGGGTAAATGAATAATTATCATTACCCCAGTACCGACCTTAAAGGCCGTTACTAAAGCAAGCATTCCAAATGCAAAAGCGTTGCATCCAAGATGGATTCAATGGGCTAACTCGTTCACTGCATCAGATGTAGATCACAGATTTGATACTTCATTACAAACACAAGCATTCCTGCAGTACGAACAAGAATATCCTCTGCTGAATGAAATTATGCCTCTAGATTGATATAAATGTATAATTTATACTGCTAGATCTGCTCAACTTGCCGTAGGATTGAAACAGCAATATTCTGCGGCATACGTAATAGTAAAAGGGTGTATGCAAGACAGAAAGTTTCTTCCTGGAAAAACACACACACAGTCCTTAGGGGACTGCACAGTGCAGCTGGCAGAACTAAAAGCCCTAATACTGGCAATACAAAATACGGATCGTGAATTCTCCACACTTATTGTGTGTGATACATTTTACTGTGTCCAGTCTTACAATGAATACCTTTACTATTGGGGCCAAAATGTGTTTCGAGATTCGAAGAGTTGTACAATAAAGCACAAGATGCTTTGAGAACAAGTGGCGAAGCTGAAAGAAGGCCTGCTACCGGCTCATGTAATTCATACATTGAGTTATCAGCATGTTGGCGTTCACGTTGAAGGGAATTCAATGGCGGATGAAGCCGCCAAGGCAATAGTTCGTACTGCTGCCATTGCTGCAATCACTCGTTCTAGTACAAGCATAGATGGAACAACTATGATAGCTGTCAATGCCTTGCGTAACAGCTCAGCACCACTGAAAGGCTTCCCACTCAGGTACTCCTACAAGTTAGATGTGCAAAAATGTTCCATATGCTCAAATTCCAGGAGTGAGGGATAGAGTAATACCAAACACTGATCGCAGATTGGGATTGATACTAGCTGCACATGAGGGTCTGGGTTCAGCACATGCAGGAATTACTGCTATAGTTGTACTACTAAAGCAGCATTACTGGTGGCCAGGTCTCACTAAACAGACCAAGGACTTTGCCCTCAAATGCAACATCTTCCAGCAGGCCAGCAGATGAAAGGCTCCACCATAGCACGTCCACGGCAAACACCTTTATTGATCTCAGACAAACCTCTTGCATGTGTCTATTTGGATCACTGCGGCCCCTTACACTCAGATGGGGCTTAAAATTACATCTTAGTGGCAGTGGATTCATGCTCTAGACTCCAATGAGTTTGGCCCCAGCGCTCGGCTAACGCCCGAACTGTTATAAAGGATTTGCGAGTCTTTATCGGGATATACGCAATTGGCATACTACATTCCGACAAGGGTCCGGCGTTTAGCTCTCAGGCTTACATAGAAGCCATGGGAAGTTTGGGTGTGTCCTTGCGGTACTCCTCCCCCTACCATCCCAAGGGAAATCCGGTCGTTGAGAGGAAAAAACAGGACGCTAAGCAATCCTTAACAGCTAGATTACTAGGCTCGGGTGGCAGTTGGGTCAATCATCTATACATGGTTCAGAGAGGACTTAATAACATGCCAAGTAAATCCCTGGGGGGCGTATGCCCTATGAGATCCTGTTTGGGGTGAGAATGTGGGTACCAGACCTCAATAGTGTCAGCACAGTGGCGGCTGAAACTCCATTTGACCTCAATGATCATTTGGATGTTATACAGAACCTAAAAGAATACAAAGCTTTACAGAGCAACGTCCAAGTGAAACGCCCCGCCACTAGGGAAGTGAAAGTAGTATCGGCAAGACCTGCCTGGGTCCCGAACATTGGGGATCTGGTCAGAGAAAAGATAGTGGACAAGAAAGAATTTGGGCCATCTTACAGAGCACCTGTACCTGTCCTGGCTGTTGAAGGTACCAGAACTGTACTTTTCCTACCTCTTGCCGGTCGCCGAGACAAAAGGTTTGTCTATATTGATCTGATCAAACCACACTATGTGGCTGATTCTCAACAGTAGGCCGCGTGGGCTTCTGGGTAGCCGCCGATCTCCTCTCGCTACTGTACAGGAAGTTCATATGGAAGCTTTAATATCAAATGAAGACTCCACTTTCCAAAGAGAAGCAGTAAATAACAATGAAATGACACTTCTCCCTATTGAAACAACTACTACGGTACAACCAACTAGTACAGAAATTTCAATTTGACCAATCGACGACATCTATGTAAATACAACACAGATCGAGTCATCTCCTGGTTCTACAAATCCTGCTGAGCTGGTAAAAATAGACCGGATGGCCTCTGGCTACTTTGTGCATTATGACGACTTTTCATCGGATCCAAGTGAACCTGACCTGCCAACACCGCCACTCCCTTTCAAGCTATGAGTTTTTTTTTATTTCAGATAATTTTTATTGAGAATTGTGGAGGAATACAACACAAAAGAAAGAAGGAAATGGTGAACAGAAACAAAAAGAAAAAAGAAAAAAGCAGGTGGGCACTGGCGTTCATATCTGTCATTCTATAGAAACTGTGTCAACGATAATAAGTCATACGTGAGCTGACAGATCCATTAACAATTAAAACAGTGGCATATTGAGTAACATGTGCAATAATGCAGTGATACAACTGCCAGTTTAAAAATATCTAATACCTTACTACTTTAAGATAGATCCTGCTATAAGGAAAGAAAATAGTAAAACCAATGGCTCGCAGTGTTGATCAAAAGGTGCACTTGAGGGGAGTCTGTGGCGGGCATCCGAGGCGAATAGAATGTTTCATTCGGATAGAATTCGGTAGTCATAGTAGATGCCCCTTGGCTAGTCGAATATTAAAGACTGTCATGGTGGTTTAAAGATGAAGGAGGGTGAATCCGTAGAATTCCACATTTTTCTGTGGGCTGGATGCCATGGGGAGAGTTGTAGAGCAGTATTGTCGGTACTTCTCAAAAAGATTAGCCACTCTTGCCACATCTTGAAAGAGATTAGTTTGAAGTTTTTCCAATTACCCAAGATTATTTTGCACGCCAGGGTGAGCATTAAATCAAGTAGGTCCCATTCGTTGTTGTTTTGTATTTGTGGGTCTAAGTATCCTAGCATAATATATGAGAAACCTCTATTTGGTCTGATGTGTACGTATGTGTTATATATTCGTAAACCCTATCCCAGAACGATTGCCGAATCGGGCAAAGATATAGCATATGTGGTAGGTCTCCTACATGAGAGTTACAGTTCCAGCATTGAGGAGATTGAATGAGGTTAAGCTTGTGGAGTTTAGCTGATGTCCAGTAGGCTCTATTTATAATCATATATTTCGTTTGAGAGAGTGTGGGCGAGATTTTATTCCTGAAGGGAGTCACATGTATGCATTTCCAATCAAACTCGATAGATTTAGTGTTGGGTTCCGCTTCCCACTTCTTTTTGTTCACCGTAAGGTTCTTACATGGTTTAGATAAGAGTAGTTTATATATGATTGACACCGCATGACTGCTTTTGAGTAGCTGGGATAACCTGGGGGTAGTGAAGGACCGACCGGTTTTATAGATTGTTTAGATATTTGGATTTTAAGTTTCAGAAATGTATACATGTCCATGTTAGTCAACTCCCTCTCTTGTAGCTCGGCGAAGGACTTAGGAGAGGTGTCCTTATATAAGTCCAGACCAGTCCTGCCAGAAGATTAGGTTGCCATCTATTCTTAGTTTGGGGATATACCAGATTGCATCCATGTTAGATTTGTCAAGCTTAATATTGGAGTGTTCTTCTAGGCATGAGAGGGCCTGTTTCGTGTTCTGGATAATATATTTGGAATGTTGTAGGATAGAAGTGTGCATAGCCATGATGGCGGGACGGGGGATACCTTTAATTAGGTTTGCTTCTACCAGCAATAGGCATGATAGTCTGGGTTTTCTACAAACCAAGCCGTCCCTTGTTTGCAGAGGAAGGCCGTTTGATAATTCCTAAAGTTTGGAAGAACAATCCCTCCTCTATTTTTGGCCTGTTTGAGCTTTACCAGCGATATTCTAGATTTCTTCCCTTGCCATAAGAAATTGGTAAAAGCCTTATCAATTTTCTTCAGGAAGTCTTCCGACAAAATAATAGGGAGCATACTAATAAGATAGTTGATAAGTGGCGATTTCATCATTTGAATTGTTTCTACCCTTCCCAACCATGATAGAATTTTTGGTTACCATCCGTCCAGTAGTTCAGAGACTTTCTTAAATGTGGAGTTTTCATTTTCTTGTAGTGTAGTTATAAGATCATTAGTGAATAGCAGACCCAGATATTTAATTGGGCCTGGTTGCCATGCCAGACCCGTGTCCCCCAGGATGTACCTATCACCCAGGGAATTAAGTAGCTTGACTTCCTTCTTATCTTTGTTAAGCGTATAGCCTGAGACGTCAGCGAATTTGTGTATCATGTTCACAAGAGCAGGGATAGCCATCTCAGCCTCCCTCGAGACTACCAGAACATCATCAGCGTAGGTGGCCACTTTGAAAGTTGCACTTCCAAATTCTATCCCTGGTATTTCTACATTTTCTCTGAAGTGTTGAAGAAACGGCTCTATAGCTATTAGGAAAAGTGATGGGGAAAGAGGGCAACCTTGCCTGGTCCCTTGTCATAGTGATAGGGGAGAGGAGATGGCACTCCCGCTCTAACTTTAGCTTTGGGTTCATGATATAATGCCATGATCATTTGTATTAATGAGTCTCTCAAATTAAACCTTACTAGTGTCATTCGCAAGTATGCCAAGTCAACCTTGTCAAACACTTTTTCGGCGTCTAGGGTGATAGCGACAGTCGGGGAATCGATTAGCTTTGCTTTTTCAATTGCATGGCAGAACATCCTAGTATTATCAGTAGAGAACCTATGTTTAAGGAATCCTACCTGCGAAAGGTGAATGAGTTTAGCAATATGTTTTTGCACCCGGTGAGTCAGGATCAATGCGTATTTTTTACAGTCAAGGTGTATTAGGGAAATCGGTCTATAATTTTTTGTGAGGAGAGGGTCTTTACCTTCTTTCGGAATGACTGTTATGATGGCCTCTGCTGGTGTGCCTGTGATTTGGCCTGTGGTTGCAAACTGTTGATATAGGTTCAAGAGAGGTTGTCCTAAATGGCTGGTGAATGTTTTAAAGAAAGTGGCGTTATATCCATCTGGGCCTGGGGCTTTGCCAAATTTTAGGTTTTTAATAGCGGTCTCTACTTCTTGTAAGGTAATGGGACCATTGATGGAGCATATCTCTTGAAGAGACAAGGTGTTGAGTGAAATCCTTTCTAGGTATTCCTAATTACTCATATGATTCAATTTGGTGTTGGTGTGATACAGTCTTTGATAGAATTCTTGGAACGTATCAGCTATCTTGAGTGGGTTAGTGTGGATGGTACCTGTGTCATCTTTGATAGCATTAATGAAGTTTTTCTGTATTTTGAATTTTAGGTATGAGGCCAGAGATTTCCCGGCCTTGTTAGCCTCACATAAGCGCAAACATTTTTGTTTATTAATCCAGACCCCTGCTCTATTACTGATTATTTTATTGTATTCATATTTTTTGATTAACATTTTGTTAAGTATCTGCGGCTCATTCTTGATTATGTGAATCTTCTCTAGGTCAAATATTTCGTTCTCTAAGGTGTGTAGCTTCTCATTGGCTTCTTTATTCATATTTGATTTAATTTTTATTACAGTTCCCCTAATCGTAGTTTTTAGTGCTTCCCATCTGGTAAGATGCAACGTCTCGTTTCCTTGTTCTCTAACAGATAATGTTTAATCGCATCTTCAATGAGAGTTTTGTTTTGTGTTGTGGTTAAAACATCATCGTTAAATCTCCACAGGGGTTCTTTTAGTGGTGGTTTTGAATCTGTGATAGTTGGGGTAATGCAGGAATGGCCTGATATGACTCTTGGTTCTATAGTTGTTTGGTCTATTCTGCTAGTTGAGTTCCCTGAAATCAGGAGATAATCGATGCGGGAGTATGAACTATGTGGGTAAGAGTAGAATATGTAGTCTCATTCTGGCGGGTTCTGCACCCTCCATGGGTCTATCATATTAAATTTACTGCAAAGCTTTTTGAGAGATTCATGTGCCTTATTCGGTCTGAAGTGGCAGTTTGAGTTCCTGTCTAGGTCAGGATCCAGTGGGAGGTTAAAGTCCCCCCCAGTATGAGTGTGGCTGTGTCGGGGATCAGACTGATTTGCTCCCCAATTTCTTCCCAAAACTACGGTACATCATTTGTGGGGGCATAAATGTTAACTATGTAAAAATCTGAGTTATGTTTAGTTAATTTTGTTATGACCCATCTCTCTTGTTTGTCGGCAGTTTGTGAGATTAAGTCTGTCCTGGCTTTCCCAGAAATCGGTGTTAGGACTCAATTTTTCTTGCCCACTGATGCGGAACACGCCACATCTGTAAACTGGTGGCCTTTAAGCGAGTTAGCTAGGGTGTATCTAGTTTTGTCTCTTGCAGGAGGGTAATGTCTGCCTTTTGCTTATGGATGTAGTCAAAAATCTTTTTCCTCTTGACCGGATGGTTAAGGCCTTTAACATTCAGTGATATTATTTTAATGTTTTGTTGTGTTGGAGATGTCATATTGTCGTTAAGTGGGATCTACAATCAGTGATTACATCGGGTTATCATCGGTTTATCATCTTAAGAGTGTAGTCGGGGTACCTCTTTATTCTGCAAAGGAAGCCTACCGATAATTTTGCGTTGCCCGATTCTGAGTGTCGCTTGGGGGATTTGTGTAAATGATGAAACACGGTGTGGGACCCCAGTATGTAAGAGCCTCCATAGTGCACATTAGTTTTAGAGAGCCATTGGTTAAAGAAAAACAAGAAAAAGTGTGTGTAAAATCAAAATAAAGACTAAAACAGCAGAAAAGCAAAAATACAAACCCTTCCCTTTCCTCTCCTTTTCCCTCCCTTCCTCCCCCCAATAGAAACATTAAACATGACGATAGCAGGAAGACGCTTCCCTCTCGGGACACTGTTATGAATGGGAAATGGTATCCTTCCTACGGAACTAAACTCTTAGTAGTGCTGACTAAAGGTCTGTTGAAGACAAGAGCATTAAACTAGCTTAAACACAGCAAATAACTACATTGAAAACAAGTTACTACGAAATACTGAGGCTATAGACTGTTATCTGATTTAGCCTGACGTATTCAGCTTGCATTAGAACAACTATTCTCGGCCTGGAATCGTGCCGCTTTTCATTTATAACTTGCATAACTATTGCAATAGTTACAATCATTTTCCTAGCTATAAGCATGCTTGGAAATACCATATAACAACTGTGAAAACCTGTTTCAACTGTTATCTGATTTAACCGGATGTTCTCAGCTTGCATTAGAATAGCTGTTCTTGACTTACATTAGTACGGTTGTAATGAACTTTCATTTACCAGTACAACAGGTACCATAATTTCCTAGGTGTGGGAATGTAGGTATATATCATCAAAGTTGCTTGATTAATATCCCCTGACCACAAATAGCCTATTTGCCAATCTATCTCAATGCATGGGAACATGCTGCTCCTGTTATAGGTGGCAGGAATTTGTCATTGATTTCCTGAAATACAGTATTGGTAATTCCTGGTTTACCATTCTTGTGATGAGTGGTAATATTGTGCACTTCATGATACATTGATTTCCTGAAATACAGTATTGGTAATCCCTGGTTTACCATTCTTGTGATGAGTGGTAATATCATGCACTTCATGATATATATTGTGTTTAAAGTATTAGTTTTATTTTGTAATACACATAGCACATTATAGATTGTATAAAGAACTTTCTTAGAGCTTCAAGGATGACTCAGCACACGTTTTTTCTGCCACATGCAAAATAACCCAACCGGCATGACATAGACATGTGATAACTATCAGAAACGTGCACACGTGTAGTGCGAGGATATTTAAACCGCACCCGTTCACAAGAAATCGCTTAGTCTCGTTACGGATCCAGGCACTTACCTGACTTCAATCAAGCTCCGGTGCTGCTCCAGCTTGTCCTTCAGTCCTTCTTCCTGCTTCATCGCGGCGCGTTCCGGGTCATCCTCCGGTACTCCCGAGTTCCTCTCTGACGCGTCTTCCGACTTCCCAACCTGTAAAGTAAAGAAAGAAACAAGCGCGAGAGATCATTGCTTAGCAACTTCTCGAAAGGTAACACGTCTCCTTATTCCCTGAACATCGCGGTAAGCCTTATTATCGCTAAAACTTGATCGCTCTTCATTTAATTTGTTTCTGCAAAAAGAACATTGAACGCTCATTGAAAGGTGCTACAATTGCAAGAGAACTGTGAAACAAACAAGCACAGGCTAAAAAACGTATGCTTAAGAAGCGAAAAAGCTAGCAAAAGACTGCAGAGAGAACTAATCTGATTTCAAGCATTTTAACCCATTGTATTCTGAAAGCAATTATAGTTGGTGCTGTAAGGAATTGAGAAAACAAACGAACATTATTTTCTGATAATAAGCATTTATGTTTTGATTATTACTTATTGTTTTAGATGGCAGCATTATTACGCATATGGGAAAACAACTGTCAGGTATGTCAATAACAAAAGTTTAAAGAGGTATTAATGGCAATGAGAGACAGTTGTTAATTGTGTCTAAACTGCTATATTTGTTTTTATAGAAACTCCTTGTTGGACAACCCTGATTTAAGCATTCTTTATTGAAGCTCATCATTCCGAAAGAGTTCACGTATTTAAGTTAAACCTTGGTAGGAAATCATTAAGAGTATTCTTGCTAAAAACAAGCTGTAGAAAAGCTATAGAAGGAAAGCATTTTTGTAATTAGTATTTTTTGTGTTTTAGTTGCACCGCACCAAAAACCGGTTAGAATCTTTCTGGAAAAAAGGTCCACTGCGTTAAGCACCTGATATCCCCAAGAGACAAGATTCCTGTTTCAGAAGAGGTTCGGGCAGAATCCAATTTCTTTGTTTCTCTTGTCTCTCCATCCAATCCCCCTTCCCCCAGGAAGTTTTTGGATCGGCAATTGTGTTTACTTCTTGCCGCGTCTTAACTTTCAGAGGGATTGAGGAAAGTCAGCATCAGAAGAGGAACAATCTGGAATACAGGTGAGTGGCTGGGCATAACAGAAGGCTAAGCCACAAAAACAGCTTGTTCCTCTCCTGATCTGGACTACCATGGAGTTTGATCAGACTACTACTGACACTTCTCAATTGACTGAAATAATTCAAAAATTAACAGAGGAAATGCAGCAATTACGGCAAGAAAATCATACATTTAGGGAGGAAGTTACTAGAACCAAAACTGAGTTCACACATTGGAGAGATCCTAGAATGTCTGACACTCGACCTATTTTAGCTCCTCCTAAATTTGGTCCAACAACCTTTTCCCCTCCTAGTGCTTCTAGTCAACGTTCAGATCAAAATCTTCAGAATACAGTAGTTTCACCAAATCCAGTTCCTTTGGCTAATCCAGAACGATTTACTGGTGACAGTAGTCACTTCGCGTCTTTCATGAGTCAATGTCAATTACATTTTATTATGTAAACCACAGATTTTTAACACAGACACTACCAAAACTGCTTTCATTATTTCTTATCTGGGTGGTGTAGCAGCAAATTGGGCAAAACCACTGGTAGATAACAATGACCCTTTGCTACATAACTTTGTTGCCTTTAAAGAAGCCATGTCTCGCCTTTTTGCTAAACACGTTTTTATTCAGCCAAGTGATAACGAATTGTTGAATTTGCATCAAGGATCCAAAGACCTGTTAATTTACATAACAAATTTCAATAGATTACTTTCTGAAACTCATTAGCCCGAAGAAAAAAGAACTTCTTTATTTTATCGTGGTCTCAGGGATGAGTTAAAAGACTCTTTAGCTCATATTGTTGATTTGCCTGAAGATTATGCTGAATTTTTAGATCTCGTGGTCAAACTTGATCATAGATTAGGAGAAAGGAAAAGTGAAAGACCTTGAGGAGACTCTAGATTAGTAATAGTAAAAACAGAGAAAAAGGATGTCGATGACAAACAGAGTAGTGTAGAACCTATGCAAATCAGAGAATTAAGGGTCCCTTAACATCAGAAGAAAAGGAGAGACGACGTAAAGGAAACTTATGTTTATATTGTAGAAAGGCAGGGCATTTCGCTAAAGAATGCCCCATTATACCCAAAAAGATGAAAACTATTGCCTGTACTGGAAAGTGTACACCAGAGTCGGAAAACTAACTCTCTCGAAGGGTTCTGAGGTCGTCCCCCTGAGAGTAGTGAAGATGCAGATCTCACAATACGCTACTAACGTAATTAATCATATTCCTAAACATATGACCATTAGAATTACATTTATCAGGGGGCGTGGCTTGGAGCCCGGGTGAGGCTCCTCGGTGCGACGCGGATGGACTCCGGTAAAATGCAGTTTTTGGAAAATTGGTAGGCGTTTTAGGCAACGGATGTCGTCCTGACCAGGAAAAAAGCTGCAGATTCTCACATTGGAGTTACGATACTGCGGCCGCCATTTTGAATACATCACAAGGAGCATTCACGATATGAATTATCAGAGCTGGTGACTTTTAAAAGCGACTTGTGCTCCTATTTATAATTCCACATGCAGCACTCTCATAATTCTTGTGCCAAGAGTATCAAATGCGGTGTCTTTTTGCTTTTTAGCTTGTTTTTTTTTTACTTCCCTCAGGAAGCTGCTATGTGTGACCGCCATTTTGTTTTTAAGATAAGTTGCTGAGGCTCTGCAGCTTTGTTAGGAAACTGAAGGCGACCACTTCTTCGTGCTGTTATATTTTTTAGTGAATTTGGCATCGCTTTCAGTGAGCAAGGTATATGCCATTGCGGCTCTCCATACATTGTTTGAGAAAAGTATAGAGCTCCTCGACATACGATTCATTTTTTTTCTTTTCTTCTTGCCATCTCTACTATGAATTCCTCCTTCCTGAATTCATACTCACACTGTCTCATCTTATGGGAAGATTGAGAAAACCGGGACCACCTGCATCACGCTCTGCGTTGTCCTTTATCAAAAACTCTAAGATATTTTCTAAATTCTTTCAAATGGAAGACTCTCTGGTATCCTTATCAAAGGGGTCTTCTTCTCCAAATCCTATCCCTCAAACAGCAGGGAAAGCTGCCACAAAGCACTTGAAGAAGGACCCTCCATCCCCGCCAAAATCTTCCTCTCCTGCGTCACTAGACCTGCTGTTGGAAGAGATTCACGCCCTAAGCCCTTTTATGGAAGACGCGAATAACAAACTTCAGGTCCTCACAGACAACTGGTCTAGAATGGAAGAACGACTTACAGCAGTGGAGCAGAATGTCTCATCTATTGGACTTACTGAGGCTAAAGTCAACATATTGCAATCACAAGTTTCCTCACTTCAGAAACAGGTCGAAGACCTTGAAAACCGAAATAGAAGGAACAATCTTCGCATCTATGGTTTACCAGAAGTTACGGAGGGCGCTGAACCCCTCGTTTTCTTCAAGTGTTTTCTCCCTAAATTGCTAAATCTACCGGAGGAAACTGCACTCAATATCCAGCAAGCCCACAGATTGGGCGACAACCATCGGGTATGTCGAGTTCACAGAGACCGAGAGGAGTCATCCTATACTTCCTTGAGTACACTGACTTATTAAAAGTTCTTACCACTGCCAAGTCAATTGTGTGGTTAGGATCTACTCTATTCTTCTCTCAAGATTACACCAAAGCTACTGCTAATAGATGCAAAGAGTTCCTTAATATGAGACCTGACCTACGCTCTTTGGGAGCCCGGTATGGACTTTTTCATCCTTGCCTTTTCAAGGTTACTTACAAGAACAAAACTACAACTTAAGAGGAGCCAGTCAAGCTACAAAGCTTCATCAACTTTTGCAAAACAGAAACCATGGATTTCTCTGGAGCTTCGACTTCCCAGACCTTCTGATGTTACCTCTTTTTTCTTATTTCCATGCTAATATTTTAGTATTTTAGTATACAGTTAATTAGTTACAAATTGTTTGTTATGATGCTTCCCATTATTTCATTATAATTCCCTGTTATAATATTTACCTTTTTTCTCTATCCTTGCAGATTTGTTGATGTTCGTGTTTGCCTTGTCTCTTCCTCACATGTGATGCAGTCCTTCCCTGTCCGTCGTTCGGTCGAGCTTGGGTGTGTCGTCTGTTCTATGTGGTTTCACCCCCTCACGCTTATTTGGTTTTTCTAGTTACGTTTTCCCTTCCCTGTTCCTGTCTCTCGTTCCCCCTCTCCTTTTTTCTTGTCTTCTCTTATATTCTTTCATCTCGGCTCTCCTTTTCCCCCCTCTTTCCTCGTTCATCTCTTTTCTCTTTATCTGTATCTCGTTTCATATTTGTTTCTTCATTCATCGCTTTTATTTTCTATGAATTGTATGGTTATTACATTATATAGTTGGGTTGTTGCAAGGTTTGTTTGTAGTTGCTTGCTGGTTTATCTAGATTGGTGTCTTCTATTTGTTTTTGTGTTATCTCCATGCCTCTGAAAACTGTTTCCTGGAACATCAGGGGTTTGAATTCTCCCATTAAAAGGCAACGGATTCTAACACACTTGGCTAAATTGGAGGTTGATATCGCCCTTATACAGGAATCTCATCTTACGGCAAACAAGTCTTTAAAGTTGAAGAGAAGACTGGTGGGAGAAGTCTTTTTTTCGCCAGGAGATGGCAAACGTAATGGGGTTTTAACTCTTTGTCATAAATCGCTTTCTGTTAAAGTGCTTTCCCCAGAATTCTGATGATGAAGGAATGTGGTTGTATACAAAATTGCTAATTGGAGGTGCTCTGATCTCTTTATTCAACATTTATACTCCTACCATTGGTGATCCCTCTTTTTGGGCATCCCTTGCTCCACATATCTCACACTCTATTGATGATAACTTTATCCTTGCTGGTGACTGCAACCAGGTTGTCGATCCTTTCATTGATTCATTGATTCATTGTAACTTGATGGTCTCCTTTGTTCCACATAAATCACATAAATCCTTTTATCCAAACTATTAAACAGTACAAGCTTATCGATGCATGGAGACTTTGCAACCCGACTACAAAAGAATATACTTATTACTCTCCGGCCCACCAAACTCAATCAAGAATAGATTTTTTTATATCTCACAACATCTCCCAATCCCTAACAGATGCAGACATTGGCTCTATTCTGATATCTGATCACGCCCCAATTTCTATTCAATTAGACATCTTGCAAAAGCCTAATATGCCCAGGAAATGGCGTTTCAATAATGCTCTTCTTTTAGATCCAAACTTTACTTCCTCCTTTGTTTCCTTTTTCCATGAATATTTTTTGCTTAACCAAACTGACACACTATCATTTTCTGTCATTTGGGACGCCTTTAAGGCTGCTGCTCGAGACTTCATTATTAACTTTGTCTCCAAAAAACGTAAAATTTCATACCAATTAACCAAAGACCTTTTAACTAAGATAAATAGATTGGAGCACTCCTATTATTCTTCTAAGTCAAAAGAATGTCTATCCGAGCATATAAATGCCAAGTTTCAATTTAATCAAGAGTCGACAAATAATGCCTCAACCTATTTATTAAAATCTAGCGCAAAGTTTTATGGTGGTCAGGACAAGGCTGGGAAAATATTGGCTAATTATTTGAAAGTTAAACACAACAAGCTCAACATAGAGTCAATTATGGATGAATAACAAACGTTGAAATTTAAGGATGCTGATATTTTGGGCAAATTCCTTTCTTTTTACAAAACACTTTACACTTCAGATAACTCTCCTTCAGAATTGCACATTTCTCAATTTTTTTCTGGTATTCAACATCCCTCTGATACTCATTCAGATCTCACCGAGATGCCCCCGGGTGACACATGCGCTATAGAAATAGCATTAACATAACATAACATAACAACCTTATTAGAAGCTGATTTATTCCAAAAAGAACTCTTAGCTGCTTTGCAGGCACTTAAAAAAGACAAATCCCCAGGGCCAGACAGCTTCACTGTTGAGTTCTTTTTGCATTTCGCACACCTACTTATACCTAAATTGCATGATCTCTTAGGCTCTTTTTTGCACTCTGGCAGACCTTTCGGTTCCTTTACAGATGCCCTAATTTGCCTTCTTCCTAAGGAAGGGAAGGATCTACGATATTGCAAAAATTACAGACCCATTTCATTAGTAAATATTGATTATAAAAGTTTCTCTACAGCCCTGGCCATAAGTCTGGAATCCTACTTACCCCTATTACTGGAAGCAGAACAATCTGGATTTGTTAAAGGCCGCCTCATCACAGACAACACCCAGTTATTTTTTGACATACTATCCAAATCCTCCCACTTGCCTCAATCATTGGAAGCTATAGCCTTAGACGCGGAAAAAGCGTTTGATCGAGTTGAATGGCCCTATCTCTTTCAAACACTTAAATGGTTCGAGTTTGGCCCAAAAATCATCTCTTTAATTTCCATCCTTTACTCACAGCCACGGTCAGCTGTGTATGTAAATAGCAGTATATCCTTATACACTAATCTAGGCAGAGGTGTGCGTCAAGGTTGCCCATTGTCCCCTTTCCTTTTTAATTTAGCCTTAGAGACTTTTTTATCTAGAATTCGTCAAAATCCATCTATTCATGGCTTTGAATTCAAGGAGCAACAAATCAAATTGGCAGCATATGCTGATGATGTATTATTATTTATCTCACAACTCCAACACTCTATCCCTGCTTTTTTGCAGGAAGTTGAATCCTTTGCTTCTGTATCCGGATACAAACTGAACAGAGACAAATGCGAAATAATGCCATTAACTAAATATACTTTCAAAGAAGATTTTGTTACCTCCAATTTTACTTGGAGCCCTAACCACATAAAATATCTAGGTTTAAACTTCACCCCCTCCATCAAAGCAACACTTTCCCTATGCATGGATAAATGCATACAGAGAATCTCCACACTGACTGCTAAATGGAACCCCTTATATTTATCCTGGTAGGGCCTTTTAGACACCATCAAGATGATGATCACCCCCATTATACTCTACACAATATCAAATATCCCAATGCCCATTCCTTCAAAATTTTATAAGAAGATAAACTCAGTGTTATCTTAATTTCTTTGGAACAACAAGAAATCTTTCATGTCATTGTTAAAGTTATCAAAGCCAAAATCAGAGGGTGGTGTTAATTTTCCAGATTTCCCCTCCTATCAAAAATCGTTCTTGCTTCGCCAATCTTCCAGATGGCTCTCTGAATCTCTTCTGGACTATCCTTTGTGGGTGAAACTTGAAAGTTCTTTCCTTACTCCTTACTCATTTCAAGAATATTTAGCATTTACCCACAAACCCAAATCTATATCTACCCCTATACTTAACTACACTTGCAAAAATTTAGCTCCTTATACTTCGACAGACCTTACAACTTTAGACTCTTTTCTGGGATCCACACTATGGCATAACAAGATGTTACAGATATGTGGTAAACCTGTGTACTGGAAGTCTTGGAGACAGAAAGGTTTAAATTGGGTACATCAGCTTTTTGTAAAAATCGAGGTCATGCTTTTCTCGCAAGCTAGCCTACTATTTATTCTCCCCATTTCCTTTCAGTCTGAATATACACTTTTGCAGCAAAACCTCCAGGCTATTTAATCTCAACTTTTAACCTCCAACAGCAACACTTCTTCTCCCGCGAACAGGTTACATAGCCTTCTTCGCATCTATCCGAAGGCCTCTGTTATATATAAATTTTTACGTAACTCACAACGCGTTAGGGTAAAAACTAAAACAGAGCTTTCATGGGAAAAGGATTTAGAAGTGTGTTGGTCTACATCCTTGTGGAACAAGATATGTACTAAGATCAGAAAATCCTCAAGAGCAGCAAACACCACGCAAACACTCTTTTTTGTTTATAACAGACTTCTGCTGTGCCCGACAACTTTAAGCAAAAGACACAATGGCCTTTCTGATACTTGCTGGACATGTTGCTCCCCACTTGCTGATCTGAACCACTTACTCTTCACATGCCCGCATGTTCACAAATTCTGGGCAAGCATCAGGTCTCAGATTAACACAAACTTTGGTTCCACAATCCCTTTTTCCATCACACATTTATTTTTAGGGAGCTTATCTCCAGCTTGGGATGATTGTAATTCTAATCCAAAGATCATAGACCTTTTGTTGGCAGTTGCCTTCCAGCAAATTACCCAAAACTTGAAGGACTTCACCAAATTATCTTATCAAGCTTGGTGGTATGCAATTTGTTATAACCACAGACTCCACACAGCCTTTGTACACCCTATCCATAAGGCTTCAAACCTCTTACATCTATGGCTACCTGTCAAATCGTTTGTAGATACCAGCGCCAGAAGATCCTTTTCCCTAGCCCCTATACAACAAGAAGTTTCTCAGCCGCCCTGACTTTTCACACGTTGGTTATATATCAATCTGTTCATGTTAATATCATTAATACATTTTCTGTATGACATGTTTTACCTTGTGATATTCGCCAATTTAGTCTTCATTTGTTTTCTATTATATCCTCCTTCATGCCATGTTAATGTAATGTTTACACCTAACTATTCTGTTCTCTATGTCTCAACTTAAAGCATATGATTATCCATTGTATGAATATTTTATGTACCCTTCTCTCAAATTTCTTTAATAAACCCACTTTTGAACTTAAAAAAAAAAAGAATTACATTTATCATCTCTGCTCAACAAAGACATAGGGGGATATTCTCAAGAACGTGTGATAATTATCGCAAAATTAGCTTAACGCAACTTTGCACATCGCGGGAAAATAACGCTGTGTTAACGTTGTATTCTCAACACGGCGGTACCATGCGATAGTCTCACGCTAACGCGTCAAATGACCGCGATAAAATTACCGTGACGGCAAAAAAACGCGAAACACGAACGCGAAAAAAGTTGCGATGTGGCCAACCGCGATAAAAAAATCAGCGATAACCAGCGACAGGCCTGCAATTCCCACGCGTCATGTGGGAAAATGCACTATAAAAGCACCGAAAAACACAAACAAATTAATTCAAACAGCGTAGCTCCATGGAGGAAGCCGGAGCAGGTACAGAGGATGACCAGAACCCCACAAGCCCCCAGGAGGACCAGCCTGGGACCTCAGGGTCACGGAAGGGCAAGGAGAAGAAGACGAGGAAGACGAGGTTCAGTCCGCAGGAAAACAGGATCATCATCATGGAGGAGATAGAACACCACCAACAACTGTTCGTCACCTCCAACGTGTCATTGGCAAATAAAAATGCAATATGGCAGTCCATCCTGGACAAGTTGAATGCAGTCGGAGTGAGGAGGAGGACAATTGGAGAGGTCAAGAGGCGCTGGAATGATGCCAAGCGCAAAACCAAGCAGAAACTCGCTGACAACCATCAGGCAGCAATGCAGACTGGAGGTGGCAGTCCAGCGGAACACCAGGAGCTGGATGAGATGGAGGAAATGGTGGCCACAGTCATCAGTGGGGAGACGGTGGCAGGAGTTGGGGGTCCAGACACTGCTCGACATGACCTGACACAACAGCACCAGGGTGAGTACCGAACAGGGACTGGGGGGACGGGGGAGATGGGCACAATGGCACACATGCACAATTAAGTAGAGCACACTGCACACCCACAATGACTCTGGATCATGTCCCTGATCCCCTTGGCACATTGCAGCACACATACAAACAGCAAGTAGGCCCCCGTCCACTATGGGCACAAAGGGGTCCCTCCCCACACAGCACCAATCTCACAACTAACCCATGTACACGTGTCAAAACCAGCAAAGCTGCGTGTCTGTGAGCCACCATGACAATGCAAGTGACACTGCATGACGAATAGCATGGGTGCAGTCCAATTATCATGACATGGTGCATGCCACGACACTGGGGTGGCTGAGTGTGGAACACATCCGGAAAGGAGCAGGTCACACTCTGACACATCCCCGTGCACAAACAACCCCTGACGTCAACAACACATCTGCAGATAAACCATGCACAAGAGTCCAAAATACGAACAAGAGCCAAAATTAGCCAAGTCTGCAACATCTCAGCACTGTAGAAACACAGAAGTCAAAGGCACACCGCCTCAAAGGGATAAGGGGCAGCAAAATCACAGCTGCAGGGGCGACTCTCCCACAGTGCAGCACACACACATAGCAATAACAGCACATCAACATTGACAACAATGTGGTACAAAGTGCAACACTTTCACTACAGAACAGAGGACACAACTGGTGCCGCTTGTGCGTAGAAACTGGCCAATCACATCTGGCATAGCAGGAAACTGTGAGATGAAAATTTACGTGTACAACCTCACATCCGTGATGTAGTTCAAATGTCCACTGTCCCGCATCAAATAGTCAGCTCCTCCCAAACAGTCCCAATGTACATTGTCATGCAGTCTGTATGTAAACTAGAACAATGCGTCAAAATACATGTCAACACAATGTTAAAATGCATCTCCCCTTCACATTGCAGAGGGACAATCAACACCTCCTGCAGAGCAGACCAGACAACTCATCAGTGATGATGAAGAGGACCTCCACACCTTCGACACCGACGCCCTACAACAGCTCATGGACATCTTAGGTAACCCACCTCCAGGAGCAGGGCAGCCCAGCTGCATCGAGGAGACCCCACCCCCTGCACAGACCACACAGCAGGAAGCACCCACCACCACGGCTGGCTCCCAGCACCTCACCGAAGCACACATCGCATTCCAAGGCCAGGTGTTAGACTGCCAGAAGGAGGTGGCTGAACAGGTGCGGGTGTGTTTCGACCTCATGGCAGCCAACCTAGATTACATACGTGGGTGTCTAATTCCCATCAGGGACCACTTACACTCCCCAACAGACACCCACACTGCGACAGAGACACACGCATTTGCACATTTCCAGTACTGAACCACGCCCAGAGCCCCGGGATAATCATTCACACCCCTATGCTGTACTTGCATACACCGGCCCAGTCCACTCCTCTTACGTATAAAGGGGGGGACGACAAAGCTACATGTCCAAGGTCTTACCCACTGCCTGAGGTGACTTGGTTGCGTCCGCTGTACACAGCACAATGTAATGTGGTAGTGCCTGGGGCCATCATGCATACGTAATGAGCACACGGACACACTTTGATAGTTAGTTGAACTGGCTATGGGCACGTGCGCCCGGCCACTTTTCATTACCAGGGACACCTGACCAGTAACGCCTTTGCTGGATGGGTGTGGGGTGAGTGTGAGCCAGCCCTCAGCGAGTGGTTGGTGCTGGCAACAACTTGAACAGTGATCACTATTAAAGCGGAAACAGAAAACACCAACACAACACAAACAACTGCGAAGCATCATGGTGGTAGCCGGAGCAAGTACAGAGGTCACCCAATATTCAATCAGAAGGGTCCGTGAGTTGCAGTGCACTGAGGTAGGGGCACCAGAGCTGAGCGTGCTCATGTGAAGAAATTGTCTAGGATTGTGTCCCTTCGGGATATTTCTGCTGCAGCTGCAGTGGGGTGTGTTACACCTGCGTCATCTTCCTCATCATCGTCCCAGGTCTTCCCCACTGCCTGAGGTGACATTGTTGCGTGAGCTGTCCACAGCACAAAACTCAATCAGAAAGGGTCCATGAGTTGTGGTGCACTGAGTTAGTGGCACCTGAAGAGCTGAGCAGGGTATCAAGCTGATGATGGCATCCAAGACAGGTGTGAGGTACTTGGATAGGGCTGGCTGTGAGACTCCTCCGACTCTGGCAGTTGTTGGTTGGAAGGTCCCAGAGGCCAACAGGTGCAGCACAGCCAGCAGCTTTGTTTGTGGAGGGATGTTGGTTGTCCGCTGTGTTGGTACCATCAGCCTGTGGGCAAAGTGGGTGAGGATGCGGAGGATGGTTGTCCTTTTGAGCCTGTAGTGGGCAATGACATCATCTGGTGTTAAGTCTGGAAGGCTGGTGTGTTTTCTGAAGGTCCACTGTCTTTGTCTGCTCTGCCTCTGTGGTAGTCCGGGGGGGTGGGGGAGTCCGGGGGGGGGGTGGCGGGCCTGGGGGTGGTGGCGTTGGGTGTTGTGGCCCTCTTGGGGCTTCGAGCTGCATGATCAGTAGCTCCATGGCATCTGTTGTTCTTCAGGTGTGGCTCTGGGCTGGGTTCCCTTTTATGGTGCAGGTTGTCGTCCGACTTAACACAAGGTAAGAGCAGGTGTTAAATCCCTGCTGCTAACGCGCCTTATCACCTGTTTTGGGATCTTATCGCCAATCTGGCTGGTCGTTGGGAATATTGCGAAGTGGTGTTATCGCAGCTTTTTGCACAGGAACGCCTACTCTGCATCTCATTAGCGTTAGTTGCCAGAGTCATCCGTGGCGATGTTTTTTGCGGCTGCTATCGCAGGATAACTGGCGATATTGGCTGTTAGCACCAGCTTGTGAATAGGGCGATAAATCTATCGCCACTTTGGCTGCGATAAAGTGCAGCTAACTCTGCGATAAGTCCTTGAGAATATGCCCCATAGTCTTTCAGTTTTGATTGATTCAGGAGCAACCGGTAACTTTTTTGACCTAGGATTAGCTAAAAAAACTAGGGGGCATATTCTCAAGGACGTATCGCCGAGTTAGCAGCACTTTATCACAGCCAAAGTGGCGATAAATGCATCGCACCATTCACAAGCAGGTGCTAACAGCTGATATCACCAGTCTACCCGCGATAGCAGCCGCAAAAAACATCGCCACGGATGACACCGGCAACTAATGCTAATGAGATGCAGAGTAGGCGTTCCCGTTGCAAAAACCAGCAAAAACACCACTCCGCAAAATTCTCAACGACCAGCCAGATCGGCGATAAGATCCAAAAACATGCGATGAGGCGCGTTAGCAGCATGGATTTAACACCTGCTCCTACCTGGTGCAAAGTCGGACGACAACCTGCACCATAAAAGGGAGCCCAGCCCACAGCCACACCAGAAGAACAACAGATGCCATGGAGCTACTGATCATGCAGCTCGGAGCCCCAAGAGGGCCACAACACCCACCGCCACCACCGCCAGGACCCCCACCCCCTCCCAGGACACCCCCCCCGGACTACCACAGAGGCAGCGCAGACAAAGACACCAGACCTTCCGAAAATGCACCAGCCTCGGAGACTTAACGCCAGAGGAAGTCATTGCTCACTACAGGCTCAAAAGGACAACCATCCTCCGCATCCTGACCCTCATTGCCCACAGGCTGACGGTACCAACACAGCGGAGAACCAACATCCCTCCGCAGACAAAGTTGCTGGCCGTGCTGCACCTGTTGGCCTCTGGGACCTTCCAACCAACAACTGCCATAGTCGGAGGAGTCTCACAGCCAGCCCTGTCAAAGTTCCTCACACCTGTCTTGGATGCCATCATCAGCTTGGTACCCCAGCAACTTTACTTCCCACACACCGCAGGAACACCTGGAGATAAAGCAAGGCTTCTACGCCATAGCTGGCTTCCCGCACGTGTTGTGGGGCAATCGACTGCTCACATGTACTCCTCCTGCCCCCTGCCGCCACTGCACATAATTACCGCAACAGGAAACACACGCATTCCATCAATGTGCAGGCAATAGTGGACCACCAGGGACTCTTCACCAATGTCGTCGCCAACTACCCAGGCAGTGTGCATGATTCCTTCATCTTCCGACAGTCCATCATCAACCAGCGCTTTCAGGATGGCACCTATGGAAATGCACTGCTCGTCGGTAAGTAACAACTGAACACACCACACACCTCAACTCCACCAACATACAACTCACAACTCTGGGAATGCACACGTCACAAAATCACATACAACATGACAGCCAACATCTCAACATTCCAGACACGACAACACAACTTACTGTGGCAACCTGGGCTAGCCATGTACACAAGCCATCAACGGCATGGCACCTCAGCCACACAATAGCAGAATGTGGGGAGAGGTGGGAACCAGGCATGTGTGAAGGAGGCAAGTGACCCATGAATGTGAATGTACACAACGCCAAGTGTGTAGTGGATGTGCTGGACAGACTTGAGTATGCAGACCACAGACATTTCCATGTCGACATCCACTGCTGGTGTCTGCAGTGTACTGGACAGTGGACGCAACCATGTTACCGCAGCCAGTGGGGAAGAATGCGGAAATGTAGCTTGTTACGTCCCCCCTGTAAGCGTGAGCGGAGTGGGCTGGCCCGGCGTACGCCAGGCCAGCATAGGGGTGTGAATAAAAACTCTGTTACTCTGGGCGTGGTTCTCTTCCGGAATGGCCAACGTGTCTGCCAGGGTGGCGCCTCTCACCCCGCCACGAGGCCGACGCCGTGAGCGGCAGTGCCTGCGATCCTGTGCGCCGGCTGCACCCCAGGCTGCTGGTTTCAAGACATGTCTTACCCACCCCAGCGCACCCAGGCCTCACTGCTCACCTGCCGACACCGGCGTGTGTCAAAGAGGGCCCACCACGTGCCGGTGCAAGCTCCAAGCCCGAGGCCCGCGACCATGGCAGCCTCCTCAGACCATCATGGCCTCCGCGACACAGGCCCCCAGTACTCCTTTCTCATTGACGTACTCCACTGCTGCCTCCGGCCTACACTGCGGTCCAGTAGGTCACACATTTGGAACTGAGTCTTGATTATACAATGGCAGAGTACATACGTTTATGGCAGATTTTATATCACCGTACTCCCTTCGATGTGGTGCCACCAACTCTGTGCATAGCATCCCAACGACATGTGTCTGTGGGCCCTTGCTGACTACTGCCTTCGGCCTACACTGTGGCCCAGCACCGCGGGGTCGCCTGTGTACTGCCTACACTGCGGTCCAGCAGGCCTCACACCAATCCAATCCAGTCCGGACCAGGCAGGGCACGGCATCATCGCAGGCTGCACACACGCTCAGCTCTGGTGCTTCTACCTCCGTCAACCACAAATCATCGCCACTTGGCATTCCAACGTCATGTGTGAGAGTACCAGGAGGAGCTGCGTGAACAGCGGTTGTCCCGCGCTGACCGCTGCCTCCGGCCTACACTGCGGTCAAGTAGGTCACACATTTGGAACTGAGTCTTGATTGTGCAATGGCCGAGTCCATATCATTGTACGCAAGGAGATTTTATATCACCGTACTCCCTTCGATGTGGTGCCACCAACTCTGTGCATAGCATCCCAACGACATGTGTCTGTGGGCCCTTGCTGACTACTGCCTTCGGCCTACACTGCGGCCCAGCACCGCGGGGTCGCCTGTGTACTGCCTACACTGCGGTCAAGTAGGTCACACATTTGGAACTGAGTCTTGATTGTGCAATGGCCGAGTCCATATCATTGTACGCAAGGAGAGGAGTAAGAGGAAGACGCGGTTCAGTCCGGATGAAAAAAGGATCCTCATTACGGAGGTGACCGAACACTACCAACAACTGCTCTGGTGCCACTAACTCTGTGCATCGCAAGCCAAGGACACGTGGCTGGGTGCCCCTGCTGACCGCTGCCTCTGGCCTACACTACGGTCAAGTAGGTCACACATTTGGAACTGAGTCTTGATTTACTTATGGCAGAGTTTATACCATTGTACAGGCCTCATCGCAGCCTGCATCCCCTTTCAGCTCTGGTGCCACTAACTCTGTGCCCCGAAATTCATAGACACTCTCTGGTTGAACTTAGGTGGCGTCTGAGTCTATGGCCTGGGGGTTGTCTTCATCATCATGTAGCTGATACTGACTTGGTGTCAAAAATGAGTCTGTAGCATTCATCTCCTCCATATTGCCTGTGTCTGCTTGGTACTGCCCTCTGTATCATGCCCTGGAAGATCACCTTCCACTGTCCCCCAAAACCCGCCGCGACATTCACCTTGGACATCGACGAGGACCCGCTCAGCTCTTGTGGCCCTACCTCAGTGCAGCGGTAGTCACCGTCCCGTGGCGGTGTCCCATGTGCCGGCTGCTGTGCATCCGGGGCCACTAACTCCGTGCAGATCAAGTCATGGACCCTTGCTGTTTGAACTGTGAACTTCTGATTGTCTGATCACTGTTGTAGTTGTTGCCAGCACCAAACACTCCTTGAGGGCTGGCTCACACTCACCCCACACCCATCCAGCACAGGCGTCACTGGACATGTGACCCTGGCAATAAAAGGGGCCGTGCGCACGTGCCCGTAGCCAGTTCCACAAACTATCTAAGTGTGTCCGTGTGGTCATTGTGTATGCATGAGGGCCCCGGGCCCTACCACATTGCATTGTGCTGTGTACAGCGGACGCAACCATGTCACCTCAGGCAGTGGGTGAGACCTGGGACATGTAGCTGTGTCGTACACCCCTGTAGGCATTGCCGGAGTGGGCTGGCGTACGACAGTCCAGCGTAGGGGTGTGGATGATCACCCCGGGGCTCTGGGTGTGGTTAAGTGTTGGGCTTGCCAATGAAGTACCTAATGCGTGTGTCTCTGTTGTAGTGCCGGCACCACCCGTCCCGCAATGGACAAAGTTGCAATGTAACATGCCCCCGGAGTGCGGGCTCGGCCGAAGGGATAAATGAATGAGCGCAAGCCTGCTCGGGGTCCGGGATCATACATGCCAACTGTTGTGTGTGTATCGCTATTGCCGCAGCATAAGCCAAAGGTCTTGCCTCGACCGCATCACGAGTTCAGCCAGCCATGAACTCTACATCTGTGTCCGCCCTATCCTTACCATAGGCCTACACACACATGGCCGCCCACCTTCAACGCACAACATCACAGTGTCGTTGTCAGGCTTGTGGACATGCGCAGACAGGCATGACAATGGTGTGGTGTAGGAGTGCAAGTGATGCAACCGCGCAGCACACACAAGTAATTAGGCTCGGGGGGAGGGAGGAGCAGCAGTGAGGCTACGTACTACACATTGATGGCGCTCATTTGCTACAAGCAGTACATGTCACACAGGATTCACTATGACACACATCACACGCCAATCAACTAGTGAGCCTGCCAACACATCATGCAGAACCAACTATTGACTCATGTCTCTCTGCACTGTCACAGGTGATCAAGGATATGCACTCTGCCCTTGGATGATGACACCCCTCCGAGCCACGAACACACAGGCCCAGAGGCAGTACTATGCGGCCCACAAACGCACCAGGGGCATCATGGAACGCACATTTGGCGTGTTGAAGTCACGTTTCAGGTGCCTGGACATCACAGGTGGGAGGCTTCTGTACAGCCCAGACATTGTGTGCAAGATGATTGTTGCATGTTGTGTGTTGCACAACATATGTGTATGCACCAATGCCCCATGGATACGAGTGCCAGATGCACCGGACGATGATGAGGAGGATGAGGCAGGTGGACCACACCCCACTGCAGCTGCAGCAGGAATAGCCCATAGGAACAACATCATTGACAATTTCTTCACATGAGGACGTCACATAGTGGCAGTCCTTAGCAATCATGAGACAGTACAAAATGACCACAGGCACAGCATGTGCAAATAAATTCCTTTCAACACACATTCCCTGAGTTTCTGTATGTGTGCTGCAGGGTGGCACAGGGATCAGGGACATGATCCAGAATCATTGTGGGTGTGCAGTGTGCTCAACTTAATTGTGCATGTGTGCCATTGTGCCCATCTCCCCCCGTCCCCCCAGTCCCTGATCGGTACTCACCCTGTTGATGTTGTGTCAGGTCATGTTGGGCAGTGTCCCGATCCCCAACTCCTGGCACCGTATCCCGACTGATGACTGTGGCCACCATTTTCTCAATGTCATCCAGCTCCTGGTGTGCCGCTGGTCCCCCACCTCCAATCTGCGTTGCTGCTTTCATGTTGGCATCGTGTTTCTTTTTGGTTTTGCCCTTCACATCATTCCAGCGCCTCTTGACCTTTTCGATTGTCCTCCTCGACACTCCGACTGCATTCACGTTGTTCACGATGTGCTGCCATATTTCCGTTTGTGTTGCCGATGACACAGTGGAGGTGACAAACAGTTGTTGGTAGTGTTCTGTCACCTCCGTGACGATGATCCGGTTTTCCTGCGGACTGAACCCCGTCTTCCTCTTCCTCTTCTCCTTGCCCTTCCCCGGCCCCGGGGTTCCTGGCTGGTCGTCTATGGGGCTTGTGGGTTTCGCGCTGTCCTCTGCACTTGGTCCGGGTGCGTCCATGGTGCTACGCTTTTATAGTGCATTTTCCCACTTGTCGCATGTGAATCGCTGGCCTGTCGCTGGTTATCTTTGATTTTTGTTTCGCGATTTGGGACATCGCAACTTTTTTGGTGTTCGTGTTTCGCATTTTTTCGGCGTCGCGTTACTTTTAACGCGGGCATTTGTCGCGTTATCGTGAGACTATCGCATGGTGCCGCCGGTTTGAGAATACTGCGTTAACACAGTGTTATTTTCCCACGATAGACTGCGATGTGAGAAGTTGCGTTAAGCGAATTTGGCGATAGTTAACAAACGTTCTTGAGAATATCCCCCTAGGAGTTCCACAAGTAACTAAGTCAGAACCTGAACCTGTTAGAGCTGTTGATGGCTCAGCTCTTTCATCTGGATTAATAAAGTTCCACACTGTTCCGTTAACCTTGGTTAGCGAGAATGGTCATACTGAGGAAACCGCTTTTGACCTAATTGACACGCCCACTTTTGGGAGTTATAGTTGGGGGTACCCAGGCTAGAGTTACATAACCCGAAAATAGATTGTATTAAAAGAACCATCACACTAGACTCATCCTATTGCAAAACCCATTATTATCAAGAAGCACAAGACCCAATTATTCCGTTATATTGTGCCAGCACTCAAAATTAGCAAAACTCGCAATTGGTCATTTCTCCACAATTACCCAAAGAGTATTAAGATTTTGCTGATGTTTTTGATCATGTTCAAGCCACGCAATTACCACCACACAGAGTGTATGATTGTAGAATAGATTTGTTACTTGGTGCTGTTCTGCCGTGCAGCAGAATTTATGCGCTTACAGAAACAGAGACCCAGTATTTAAAAAAATATCTGGATGAATTATTGCAAATAGGAGTCATCAGGCACTCAACATCCCCTGTTTCGTCGCCACTTTTTTTCGTAGCCAAAAAACCCAGCGATCTTAGGGCCTGCATAGATTATCGCGTGATCAATAAAGCTACCATTAAGAATCGGTATCCTCTACCCTTGATTCCTGTTCTTCTAAACCAAATCAAAGGTTCTACCATTTATACTAAATTGGATTTGCGCTGTGCTTACCATCTCATTCGCATAAAAGAAGGAGACGAATGGAAAACTGCATTCCGTACAAAATTCGGCCTTTTTAAATATACTTTCATGCCCTTTGGGCTCTGTAATGCCCCAGCGGCGTTACAGTATTTTATAAACGAAGTCCTTCATGATTTCCTAGACATTTGCGTTATCGTCTATATTGAGATATATTAATCTTTTCAAGGACAGAAGAAGAACACATACATCATGTTCGTTCTATCCTACAAAGACTAAGGGAAAACTCTTTGTACGCAAAGTTAGAAAAATGCCTTTTTCATGTAAAAACAGTGGAGTTTTTGGGATACGGGCTTTCACCTGAAGGAATAACCAGGGACCCTAAGGAGGTAGAAGCCATTCTAAATTGGCCTTCACCCACATCTGTAAAAGAAATTCAACGGGTACTTGGATTTGCAAATTTTTACAGGCGATTCATTGCCAAATTCTCTGAAATAGTCACTCCCATTACACAATTGCTATGAAAAGGTCAAACTTTTCATTGGAATTCTGATGCAGAACAGGCTTTTCAAATTCTAAAAAAGGCATTCAATACTGCACCCATTGTAATTCACCCAGATCCCGATCAGCCGTGTTTTGTAGAAGCTGATGCTTCTCAAAATGCTTTGAGAGGAGTTTTGATGGAGAAAAATCCAAGTACAGGTCATTTACATCCTATAGCATTCTATTCACGAAAATTGTTACCGGTAGAACAAAATTACACTGTGGCTGAACGTGAACTTTTAGCTATTAAAGCAGTATTTTTAGAATGGAGACACCACCTACTAGGAGCGAAACATACCATAACCATATTCACAGATCATAAAAACCTGCAATTTTTTACTTCAGTGAAGGCACTCACTCCTAGACAAATGCGATGGTTGCATTTTTTCAGGGAATTCGATTTCCTAATTACCTATTGTCCTGGACAGAAACAGATTTTTTCTGACACATTATCTAGGTTAAAAACCAATGACTACAAAGAAGAACAGCTCTCACTCCAAAGTATTATTCCACCTGAAAAGGTAATTGCAGTGACCCAAGCAGACGTCTTTTTATGAGAAGTTAAAAAAGATTCCCAAGAAATTAATCAGCAACAATGGCTGCATAATAAAAAGAACTCTATTCATGATGGGTATTTCTTTCATGATAGTAGACTTTTTATTCCACAAGAATCCCTAAGACAACAAGTGATCAAATGGAATCATGATTCAAGTACAACAGGTCATCCTGGCATGAATAAAACTCTTGAGCTATGTCTACGAAACTTCTGGTGGAACAACATTAGAGATGATGTACAAAATTATATCAAAACATGTCCAGTCTGCGCTTGAAATAAGTCTCAACATATAGCCCCGGCAGGGTCATTACAAACTTTACCAATCCCTTCAACACCATGGCATACCATTAGTTTAGATTTCATTACTGATTTGCCTAAAACAAATAATTATACAACCATAGTAGTAGTTGTTGATATGCTTTCTAAAATGAGTCACTTCATTCTCCTAATGAAATTACCCACAGCATCAGAATTCAGTGATATTTTTCTAAACCATATTGTAAAACTTCATGGTCTCCCACGCAAAATAATTTCCGACCGCAGCCCTCAATTCATTTCTAAATTTTGGAAAACCTTATGCACACACCTAGGAATCGAGGTTGCTTTATCATCCGCCTTTCATCCACAAACTGACGGACAGACCGAAAAAATAAACCAATATCTTGAGCAAAGTTTACTCTGTTTAACATCTACAGCAACATCACAATGGGCTCTAGCCCTACCATTAGCTGAATTTTCTTATAATAATAGTGTTCATTCAGCCTTGGGTTGTTCTCTGTTTTTCTTTTTAACTGGTTTTCATCCATGTTCCCTCCCTACCTTATTACCCATTCAACCAAAAATAATGCCGGCAGTTTCAGAAAGATTAAAATTATTCCATACTTTACAGGAAAAAGCCAAGGTTGGTTTAGCAAAAAATTAAGTTCGTACTAAAATTACTATTGACAAGCTTCGGACACCAGAACCTTCCTATAAAGTTGGAGAATTAGTGTGGTTATCCACTCGGAACATTCAATTGGAAGGTCCCAAGAAATTACAACTAAAATTCATTGGTCCGTTCCCAATCCACAAGATTTTAAACGCAGTCTCTGTGGAATTAAAATTACCAGATGAGTATGCTATACATCCAGTTTTTCATGTATCCCTCCTAAAACCCTATAATCCATTGACAAGAAAGGATAACCCACCACAACCAGTAGTTGTAGGAGATCACCTAGAGTATGAGGTACAACGTATACTAGATGCTAAAAGAATACGTGGTCGATTATATTATCTAATAGACTGGAAAGGTAATGATGCCTCAGAGAGAACCTGGGAACCAGAAAATCATGTGCATGCCCCTAGATTAATTCGACACTTTCATGCAGTACATCCAGAAAAACCTCGCCCCATTAGAAGACCTTTGGGGGGGGAAATGTTATAGGCGGTAGGAATTTGTCATTGATTTCCTGAAATAAAGTATTGGTAATTCCTGTTTTACCATTCTTGTGATGAGTGGTAATATCATGCACTTCATGATATATATTTTGTTTAAAGTATTAGTTTTATTTTGTAATACACATAGCACATTATAGATTGTATAAAGAACTTTCTTGGAGCTTCAAAGATGACTCAGCACACGTTTTTTCTGCCACATTCAAAATAACCCAATCGGCATGACACAGACACGTGTTAACTGTCAGAAACGTGCACACGTGTATCCAGGGAAAAGCAGAGTGCGAGGGTATCTAAACCGCACCCGTTCACAAGAAATCGCTCAGCCTCGTTACGGATCCAGGCACTTACCTGACTTCAATCAAGCTCCGGTGCTGCTCCAGCGCATCCTCCAGTCCTTCTCCCTGCTTCATCGCGGCGAGTTCCGGGTCATCCTCTGGTGCTCCCGAGTTCCTCTCTGACGCGTCTTCCGACTTCCCAACCTGAAAAGAAAAGAAAGAAACAAGCGTGAGAGATCATTGCTTAGCAACTCCTTGAACATAACGGTAACACGTCTCCTTATTCCCTGAACATCGCGGTAAACCTTATTATCGCTAAAACTTTATCGCTCTTCATTTAATTTGTTTCTGCAAAAAGAACAATGAACGCTCATTGAAAGGTGCTACAATTGCAAGGGAACTGTGAAACAAACATGCACAGGCTAAAAAACATATCCTTAAAAAGTGAATACGCTAGCAAAAGACTACAAAGAGAACTAATCTGATTTCAAGCATTTTAACCCATTGTATTCCGAAAGCAATTATAGTTGGTGCTGTAAGGAATTAAGAAAACAAACGAACATTATTTTCTGATAATAAGCATTTATGTTTTGATTATTACTTATTGTTTTAGATGGGCAGCATTATTACGCATATGGGAAAACAACTGTCAGGTATGTCAATAACAAAAGTTTAAAGAGAAAATAATGACAATGAGAGACAGTTGTCAATTGTGTCTAAACTGCTATATTTGTTTTTATAGAAACTCCTTGTCGGAGAACCCTGATTTAAGCATTCTTTTTGAAGCTCATCAATCCCAAAGAGTTCACGTATTTAAGTTAAACCTTGGTAGGACATCATTAAGAGTATTCTTGATAAAAACAAGCTGTAGAAAAGCTATAGAAGGAAAGCATTTTTGTAATTAGTATTTTTTTGTGTTTTATTTGCACCTCACCAAAAACCGGTTAGAATCTTTCTGGAAAAAAGGTCCACTGCGTTAAGCACCTGATATCCCCAAGAGACAAGATTCCTGTTTCAGAAGAGGTTCGGGCAGAATCCAGTTTCTTTGTTTCTCTTGTCATTCCATCCAATCCCCTTCCCCCAGGAAGTTATTAGATCGGCAATTGTGTTTACTTCTTGCCACGTCTTTTAACTTTCAGAGGGATTGAGGAACAGTCGACATCAGAAGAGGAACAATCTGGAATACAGTTGAGTTGCTGGGCATAACAGCTCCAGAGCTATGAATTGACAGTGAGTGAAGCACGCTACATAACCAACTATAAACAAGTGTAGACAGACTTAGGACTGTTCGGACTGATGGAGACCAACCAAAATCAAAAGAGAGAGTTTCCTTATCTTAGAGTCATTTGTGGCATCAATGCACCAAGGGAAACATGTAAAATTAGACGGTTGAAGGCTTGAAGACTTGACGGTGATGAATGTGCCTAGGCAGCTTCATACTATTCAACGTTTAGGTTTTATGGTCGGGTCTTTCTGTACGGAAGTATCCATTGTATGATCCTCGGTGTCATCTAGAAATGTCTTGAGAGCATCACAGTCTGAGAAGAGGTGAGGAGTGCCTTGTACTACTACTCGATACCTTGCAGGACCTGCAAAGGAGAATTGGTAGCCTAGAGACCTCAGTCTGGGTCAGAGTGCAAGAAAGCCTTTCCTTGTGTCCACTGTTGCCTTGGAGTAGTCTTGTGCTATAAAGATTTTATTGTTGCCCCAGAGAACATGTTGATATTTCCTCATAAAGGCCACACTAAGTTCAACATGTTGATATCTCAACAGTTTGCACACAATCGGTCTAGGATGAGATTGATTCGGCAGCTTCCTGGCAGGAACTCTGTGGGCTCTGTCGAATTCCAGAGGTTTTTCAAAGATCAGCCTGGTAACTTGTGGCAGGCATTTTCCCAAGAAGGAGATACACGATCCCGCTTCATCTTCACTCCCCTCCCGAACGCCAAAATTGCTTAGATTCCCTCTTCTGTTTCTACCCTCCAATTCAGATATCTACCTGGAGAGCATGTGTGTAGTGGTGTTGAGCTTAGCTACTGTTTTTGTCAATTTAGACATCCCGTCCTCTAGTTGACTTACTCTGCTTTCTGCTTCGGCAATTCTGTTGTTGGTCTCCTTCATGTCCTTATGGATTGCAGATATCTCATTTTGCATAACAACCGTATTTTCTTTGGTAGATTTTGACAAATTATGGACCTCAGCCAATTTCTTTAGGATTGTTTCCATTGTGGTGCTGATATCTTGTTTATTTTTGACCCATGAGTCTGGGTTTGGCGGGTCGGCATTCACCCTCTGAAGGTTTGCCTTATTTTCTTTTTCAGCCATCTTTGCGTATTTGTGCCTTCCTGTGTGGCCGGTTCGCATGAACCTGGATGCAGCTTACGTAGGTAGTTGTGAGAGCCTTCTGTGAATGCTATTTTTGAGAGACTTCTGTGATTGTTCTAAGGGTCTTATGTGTAGAAGGGTCTTATGCGTAGCATATAAGATCAGAGTGACACCCATTTGATCCATTTATCCGCCAACAATGTTATATTAGTGACTCACTGCCTCTCAGTGGCCCCAATCCGTACCTTACTGTGCTCTGGTCTTCTGGTACAGAGTGAAATTACTACTCTGGAGAACTAGGATCTTTGTAAGAGGCTCAGGACGTCTGGGTCCCAACACAGTTGGGTAAAGTGTAAGGTGAGCTTAAATGAGCCTTGAAAGGGTTTAGATAGGATTCTTGTTAAGTGTTGTTGAGAGTCTTGGTATGAGACTTGGATCACTGGGTTTCCAAAAATGTACCACTTCTTCATTGGAGAATCTCCCAGTGGGGAGTCAGAGTCTATAGGCTCTTGCCCATTTGCACTCTCTTGTGTCTTTTATGTCCTCTCAATCCTCCATTACAGAGTCAGGCAGGGTCAGGCACGTATGAGTCTCACTTACTCCTAAATGTCATTCTCTGCATTAAATTAGCCACAGCTATGAGGAGACTTTAGCAACAGATCTGCATACTTTATAGTCTCAGATCATTCGGAATGTCCTCATTCACACATTCCACTAGTAGTCTCCCGCCATATTGGAGTCAGGCACACCATGAGGTCTCATGCGGTCGCCATCTCAAAAGATGTAAACGGCTCCTTATATTATCGGGTGACGGGAAGATGCCAAAGTCTTACTTGTTTCCTTCTGTGAGGTTTATCTCCGTTGTTCCATTTTCATTTAAAGGCAGCCTTCGTGATTGGATGGCAGCGTTCCTCAGTGTTCGGTCATGCTGCTCGGCTTATGGTGGGTCTATTCGGTGACAAAAAGCGAAGAACCTCACCGAAAAGCTGCCTAAAATGTCCACACTAATGCCGCATGAGGTTCCCTCTGTTAGTGACCATGATTCACTTGTTCCGTGGATGACGAAATGATGAATAATGCGATCCTCCGAGATGGAGCTGCGGGCTCACGCTGCCATCTTCTCCGTGCTCCAAACCATGCCCGTAAGCTATGAGTTTATTCTCTCTATCTTTGGCTGAAAAAGATATACCTTACTGTTACCTGAATACATCTCTGGTTTACAATTGAATTACTTTTCCTGGTGCTCTGGATTGGTTTGGTGGCTGTCTTTTTCCTACTTCTGAATGGACATTATCTCCCAGAGCGCTCTGCAGTCTAACATGTGAACTTGGTACTAAAACTACATACATAATCACACCGTGAAGTGAGGGACCTGTCCCTGGTGAACATTACAACAGTTCCAGGTCATACTGGAATAGTATGGGACAGGGTATCGTATGATGTGTATGGTCCTACTGAACTTTTGCAAATTCCATATTTGTTTAAAATTTCTTTAAATTATATCATCACCTCTAGTATATCTGATGATTGGGACATTGAAACTGTGCATAATTTGCTTTCAGATCTAGAACAATCAGCACCATTTTCCAATGATGAATTGTAGGATGTATGAGTAATTTTGGAGACATGTTCTGTTATCAACATTATGGTCACAATTTATAGGTCGAGCATTCGAGACCTTTTGTATATACTTTAGTATATACTTATATGTGTATGTACTTTGTGGGCTCTGGAGATCAGCCCTAGGACTTGTCTGCTTCCGCTTAGGGACTTTTTTTCTGTTCAACTGCCTCTATTTAACTGTCTTAATAGAAAACGACCAGTAGAGGTCAGTAAAATACCAGAATTGCTTTCTGCGTGTTCAACTGCCTCTATTTAACTGTCTTGATAGAAAACGACCAGCAGAGGTCAGTAAAATACCAGAATTGCTTTCTGCTGCGGGACTTTCTTTTTTTTATTTTTCTGGCAACTGCCTCTATTTAACTTTCTTGATAGAAAATGACCAGCAGAGGTCAGTAAAATACCAGAATCACTTTAGCATTCTCTAGATTCCAGTCCATAGAAATTGTCTTCCACGAGCACCCGTAGACAACAATATTTTTTTCAAGTCTTGTATTTTCAGTGATATGACCACCGAAGGCACTGATTTTATATTAAAAACAGAGCTTTGGACTATACCATTTCCCGCTGAAAGGCAATATTTCTCTCCATGTGTTCCCATACCTGGCGTGCCACGCAGTTTGGTGCTTACTTTCCCTCCGTGTTAAAGAAAATTAGATGTTTCAGCACCCAGGCTAATGTGCTGCATAGCTAAATACATATAAGGTTCCAAAGGCAAGACCGATTGCATTGCAAATGCTTGTTTATACAAAGCTAGTATCCCAAGTTTTGTTTACAATTACACCCAATGGGGACACTGCACGACACCACCGAAAGGTAGTTCAAATACAATCACAAGAAAGTTTACATTGTTTTCTGGTTTTGACACATCAGACCCTGCCCCTTATTACTATAGGCTCGCACCTATACCTGCAAAGAAGAATATGCTCACAAACACCAAGCTGATTTACTCTGCTTCATTTATTTCTCAACTGTCTATACAGGGTTTTGACTTTTGGAAAGACACTATAGACACAAAATCTGTCTGGGGAACGAAAAATTGGCAGGTTCAGGGAAAAGAGGTGTTATTTAAGGCATGGCTTATACCACATCAAATGGTTTTCCTGAATAAAACAGTGCAACAGACTTCCTGCCTTGGTTTAGTTAAGGCAAAAGATTTGAACATACCATGCATTCTGCCAAGAGCAATCTATAGTTCCCAAGAATTCACGGGAGCAGAATCGAAGCTGAGTCCCAATGCCCCTCCTGGGTGTCTCCTCAACCCCTACTGAGTTTTGACAGTGGGTAAAGAATTCCCAAAGAGGGAAAGGGGAAGTGGATAGAATAAAAAAGAAATAACAACAGAAGAGTCTGCCTCGTCCTTTCTCCTGGGTAGTACGAATTTTCCTCAGAAGTGTTTTTTCTGATGAATTGTTTTGCACGCTGTAAGAAAAGCAACCATTAACATTGGATACTCTGATTCTAATCTAACTAACTTCTTCTACCTCTAGATATAAATACTCTACACCTACCCCTTGAGAGAACAGGCGTAGCTTCTCTTCTAGTGTCTCTTAAGGTATTATAATTCTGTATATTCTGTATTCCACTCTGACTGATGGGAGGTTTAATCTGGCAGAACGCTGCAAAATGCATTTATATTTTACATTCCATATGGTAAACAGTATCTAAATTCTATTTTCCTAATCTCCTACAAGGGAACAACTCTAAAACTTATGACTATCAAACAGATATTTCAGTAATGTTAGACTGCTAGGTACAGTTATTTGAATATACAAATGTTCATCAAGACTTTATCTGTATTGCTTGTCATTGGTTCTCTTTTTCTTTCAGGTACTTGCGTGACTGCTGCAGACGAACAAGCGAAGATGGAAAGCCCTCAGGAACAGCTGGTAAGTTGTTAGTAGAGAAAGCGAGATATCGGTAAGCTTCTGAAGAAACCTTCTAAACTGAATGGAATCTCAGCTTTAATAAAGAAATAATTTTCTCTGAGATAGCTACTTGAAAATTCACTGTAATAACGACCGACGGCCAGACACTACTCTAAACTTCCAACGTGCAAGCGCAACGGAACACTATCCCTCAAACACTTTTCTAATATTCAAACTGAGGAAACTCTCTGAAGAGACACTAACTGTCAGAATTCTTTAGTGCAGTGCGCAGTATTGGCGGTTGCGCACGCGCTTCACTCAAGCCTCTGCTCTCGAGCGCACAGCGGGAAAACAACTAGACCGCTAACTTTTTCGTCTTCGTATTTTGTCATCTTTAGAGCTCTTTGCCTGACTAGAGCTCTCCAAGGTAAATCAGTAGCCGTTTTCGTGCAGCAACGACTCCACATTTTCTCTTTCTTCCGCTCTACACTCGTCATTCTGATATTGTGGGGAGGGTCTTTGGCATCATTTCTATGATTCCTGACAGTACCCCTCTGCAAGAATGGTTCTCCCGGTCGAGCTTTGTGGGAAAACTGTCGGTGAAAGGCCTTAATCAAACGGGGGGATTGGACATCATCTTGTGACTCCCAAGATCGTTCTTCTGGGCCATAGCCTTTCCAGTCTATCAGATAGAATAATTCACCTCGACTCCACTTAGAGTCAAGAATTCTTTTGACCTCGAATTCCTCGCCTCTTTCAGTTTGCACAGGCTTAGGGGGAATCTTCTCCTCAAAACCTGAAGAAGTTCTTTTAAGCAAAGATACATGAAACACAGGATGAATCTTTAATTGTGAGGAAGCTTTAATTTGTAGGTCAGTGAGCTTAACTTGTTTTCAATTAAATATGGGCCAATGAAACGAGGTTGAAATGTTCAACATCTTTTTAATCTCAAGCCTTTTGTACTCAACCAAACCTTATCTCCAATTTGATAACTCTCTTCTAATCTTTTGTTCTTGTCTGCTTAAGTCTTATATTGTCTTTTGGATTGGGCCAGATTTTGTCTTGCCAGCTCATGAATCTCTTCAAGGTATTGCACGAGGTCTTGAACTGCTGGGACAGATATCTCTTTGGTACTGAGAGATGCATGGGGGTGTCTCCCATAATTCAGAAAAAATGGTGAGTATCCAGTGGAACTATTCTTGGTGTTATTAAATGCAAACTCTGCTGCCCACAGGAGATCTGACCAGTCACCCTCCTGATCTAACAAATAAAGCCTCAGATATTGTTCTAATTCTTGATTTGCCCTCTCTGACTGTCCATCGGTCTCAGGATGATAGCTAGTGGAGTACCTATTCTCTATATTTAAACTTTTAGTGAACTCCTTCCAAAAATTAGATAAGAATTGTGACCCTCTATCAGAAACGATAACCTCAGGAATTCCATGTGCCTTCACTACATGTAAACTGAACTGTTCTGCTATTTGTTTTGCATCGGGAGTGTCTTTTAATGCAACAAAATGGGCCATTTTAGTGAAAGCATCCACCATCACCAAGATGGTTTTTAAACCTTTGCTCGAGGGTAGATCAACAATCAAATCCATCTTTACGGTGTGCCATGGGTGAGGTGGGATTGGTAATGGTTGTAACAACCCTTGAGGAGCTTGTTGACTAGATTTTCCCCGAGCACAGATTCCACAGTCTGCCACGTATTGCTTGATGTCTTTTAACATATTAGGCCACCAAAAATGTCTTCAAATTAGCTCTGTAGTTTTGCTGATTCCTTTGTGTCCAGCCATGGGATTATCATGACAATCATGTAAGACCCTCTTCCTCAACTCTGGTGTGGGTAGATACAAAGCACCATTATGAAACGGTAAGTGATCTTAAATCTCTCTTGACGCATCTTCCTTTACCCAGTCTAGAATTTCTTCTGGAGTTAAAATTTCTTTGATCTTTTCCTCCAAAGTTTAATTCAGAATAGCTCCGAGGATTTTGGATTGTGGGACGATTTCCTGATCTTCTAAAATTGCCTTTTGTCCCTCTGTGTTGATTCTGGACAAGGCATCAGCCTTACTATTCTGGTTTCTAGGTCGATACGCTATCACAAAATCATAATCGGCAAAGTAAAGAGACCAACGCAGTTGTCTGGGTGTAAGGGTCCATGCCGATTTGAGGAATTGTACGTTTTTATGATCCGTGAATACTGTCACAGTATGTCTTGCTCCCATCAGATAATGTCTCCATTCTTTGAAGGCATCCTTGATTGCTAGTAATTCTTTTTCAGAAATAGTATAATTTATTTCCGCGGGAAGCAGCTTCTGAGATCTAAAGGCTACTGGATGCAACTGTCAAGTTTCTTTATGGCGTTGAGATAGTACGCCCCAATAGCTTGATCCGAAGCATTGGTTTCGACAAAGAAAGGTTCAGACGAATATGCATGAAGCAAAATTGGAGCTGAAGTAAAATTCTTTTTTAGAGATTTGAAGGCCTGTTCCTCTTCTTTTGACCAAACGAACGGTACCCCTTTCTTCAACAAACGAGTCATGGGAATCAACATTTGAGAAAACTCCTTGATAAATCTCCAATAAAAGTTGGCAAATCCTTAAAGTTCTGGACCTCCTTTACTGAAGTTGGTGAGGACCATTCCTCCACTGCCTTGATCTTCTGCTGATCCATAGTAATTTCTTCTGGAGAAATTATAAATCCCAAAAATCCACCGTTCTAGAATTGACCGCGCATTTCTCCAATTTAGCATAAAGCCAATTCTCTCGCAAACTCTGTAACACCCCTCTAACATGTTCACGATGTTCTTCCTCAGATGCTGAGTAGAATAGAATATTATCCAAATATACGATTGCACACCTGTCAATGAAACTACTCAACACGTCATTGATGAAGTGCTGGAAGGCAGCCGGAGCGTTGCACAATCCGAATGGCATTACTTGGTATTCAAAAAGACCAAACTTAGTTCTAAAAGCGGTCTTCCATTCATCCCCTTATCTTATCCGCACTAGATGATACGCTCCCCTCAGATCCAATTTAGTGTAGATCTTGGCTCCTTTTACTTGATCGAGGACTAAAGATATCAATGGTAATGGTCTATTCTTAATCGTTATTCGGTTTAGAGCCCTATAATCAATACACGTCCTCATCTCTCCTTCTTCTTTCTTGGGGATGAAAAATAGAGGGGACAAGACAGGAGACTGCGAGGGCCAAATGAAACCATCCTTTAAATATTTTTGGGTGTACTCTCTCAAATGTTGGTCTTCTTTCTCCGTTAGCGCATAGATTCTGCAGCACGGAAGATTTGCTCCTGGTTCCAGCTCAATCTTACAGTCATACGAACGATGGGGTGGTAATTTCTCGGCCTTCACCTCATTGAAAACATCTTGAATATCTTGGTACATGTCTGGGATTTCTTCTGTGTGTATCACACAAATTGTAGTTCCGATTTCACACAAGCTCGTAGCCATATTGGACTCTTTTGGACCTTCCATCTCATTAAAACAGTTTTCTCTGCAATAATCGGAATTCATCTTGATGGATCTCTTTTCCCAATCTATGGTTGGGTTCCATCAACCAGTGTAGTCCTAGGATTAGTTGGAACTGCGGTGCGTAAATCAGATTAAATTGCAAAACCTCTCTATGCTCTTCCTTCAAGATTAATTCTACCTTCTCAGTATGGCTCACAATGGGACCCGAAGAGAGATTGGTTCCATCCACGGCTTTTACGGCTTCACTCTTTATTTTTCAAATTGCCTTCAGGCCTATTCTGGAAGTGAATTTCAAGTCGCAGAAATTTCCAGTCGCTCCTGAGTCTGTCATTACAGAAATGTCAGACAAGGTGGTGTCCCTGAACCTTAATTTTACTGTTAGGGTAAGATGTGGGGCAGCGTGTTGCAAAGTGTTTGCCAATTGATGCAGCCCAGGAGTTGTCTCTGCTTTAGCACTCACCAATCCAACTCCTCCTACTGGTGGTGCCGCAAGTTTTCCTTCAATGAAGTTTTGGGTTTCTTTGGACAGATCTTGACAAAATGACCACTCATCCCACAGTAGAGACAAAGATTATTCTGTCTCCTCTTTTCCTTTTCTTATCTAGAGAGGGGTCCCCGCACCATTCCAATCTGCATGGGTTCTACTGTTTGACTTGCTTCTGGCGTCTTGTAACTTTCCGTCTTCATTCGATCAAATCGAGGAACAGTGGGACAAAAGTCTCTCTTCTTTTCACCTCTTCTCTCAGTCTGTCGATAATCTAATTCTAAAACCAAATCAATCAAGGCAGAAACTTCAGTAGGTCTATTAGGAATCTGTGCTAAAGCGTCTTTTAACTCATCTTTGATCCTCTATAGAAGAGGGCAGACCGCTTCTCCTCAGGCCATACCGTTTCCACAATTAATTTGTTAAATTGTGCTAAATATTTGATTAATTCTTGATTTCCTTGTTTTAACTCAAGCAGTTCATTGTCTGTAGCTTTCGAAACTCTTCTTCTGTCAAAGATGCGCAGGAACTCACTTCTGAATTCTTCAAAATCATACAAAATCGATGAATTTTTAGATACCAATGATAACGACCAGGCTGCTGCATCTTCACTCAAGTATGATAATACAAAGGCAACTCTGGACTGTGCGTCAGGGAAAATTGCGTGTCGACACATGAAATGAAGCGAGCATTGAGTCAGAAATATTTGGGCTTCCTGTGGGTCTCCACTGAAATGTTCAGGGGGGGGCCAAAGGAATAACTGGAGAAAGAGAATGTATTACTTGAGCTGTGTTCCTAGACTGGTGTGTAGATGATGAACCTGCTCCCTGAAGTTCAGAGGGTAAAGAAGTGAAACTTGGCCCTGAGAAGTACCCATCCATCTTATTAGCTAGCTCGGTTCTTCCCCTTCTAGAAGCCACCAAATCTAATCTAAGACTCTTGTTTTCTTCTCTAACAGCCATAAGTTCTTTTTGGATGACTTCTAAAATCCCGCCTACATTTTTTAAATCAAACCGTTCAGCCATTCTGCTCAGGTGAATTTTAGACGTGGGCACTTCACTATGTCAAGAGCAATCTATAGTTCCCAAGAATTCACGGGAGCAGAATCGAAGCTGAGTCCCAATGCCCCTCCTGGGTGTCGCCCCAACCCCCACTGAGTTTTGACAGGGGGTAAAGAATTCCCAACAGGGGAAAGGGGAAGTGGATAAAATAAAAAAGAAATAACAACAGAAGAGTCTGCCTCGTCCTTTCTCCTGGGTAGTACGAATTTTCCTCAGAAGTGTTTTTTTCTGATGAATTGTTTTGCACCCTGTAAGAAAAGCAACCATTAACTAACTTCTTCTACCTCTAGATATAAATACTCTACACCTACAACTTGAGAGAACGGGCATAACTTCTCTTCTAGTGTCTCTTAAGGTATTATACTTCTTTATAATCTGTATTCCATCTGATCGATCAGAAGTTTACTCTGGCAGAATGCTGCAAAATGCATTTATATTTTACATTCCATATGGTAAACAGTATCTAAATTCTATTTTCCTAATCTCCTACAAGGGAAAAGCTCTAAAACGTATTACTATCAAACAGATATTTCAGTAATGTTAGACTGCTAGGTACAGTTATTTGAATATACAAATGTTCATCAAGACTTTATCTGTATTGCTTATCATTGGTTCTCTTTTTCTTTCAGGTACTTGCGTGACTGCTGCAGCTGAACGAACGAAGATGGAAAGCCCTCAGGAACAGCTGGTAAGTTGTCAGTAAAGAAAGCGAGATATCGGTAAGCTTCTGAAGAAACCTTCTAAACTGAATGGAATCTCAGCTTTAATAAAGAAATAATTTTCTCTGAAATAGCTACTTGAATATTCACTGTAATAACGACCGACGGCCAGATGCGCCTAAACTTCCGACGCGCAACGGAAAACTATCCTCAAACACAATTCTAATACTCAAACTGAGGAAACTCTCTGAAGAGACACTAACTGTCAGAATTCTTTAGTGAAGTGCACAGTATTGGCGGTTGCGCACGCGCTTCACTCAAGCCTCCGCTCTCGAGCGCTCATCGGGAAAACAACTAGACAGCTAACTTGTTCGTCTTCATATTCGGTCATCTTTAGAGCTCTTTGCCTGACTAGAGCTCTCCAAGGTAGATCAGTAGCCGTTTTCTTGCAGCAACGACTCCACATTTTGTCTTTCTTCCGCTCTACACTCGTCATGCTGACATTGTGGGGAGGGTCTTTGGCATCATTTCTATGATCCCTGACACATTCCTACATTTGCACGCTTTGAACATTGGCAACAATACTCAAAGTATAGCGAGGATACATTAGATGCCATGCTCCGCAATGGATCATAAAATACATCAGACCTGTGGGCAGGGTTGGTTGGTTTTTCCCCTAGACACAAATGAACGTCAGTCTAGATTCCTGGGTAACTCGGGAGGTTTTAAGATCAACAGGCCTGACCTACGCTATGTACAAACAGAACACGCAGTGGTGGTGACATCATATAGTGTTGGGAAGTTATGCCTAGATTGGCTAAAGAGCTCATCACTTTCTCAGGTGAAACTACACTTGTCCCTTCTGTCTGATGACCTTAATCTCATGGATTTTTTACTAGGTCCCAGAAACCCACATCAAAGGCTCTTCTTGTATGGAATATACAACGAGCTATGGAAAATTTCTCAGCAGGAAGCTGCAGAGAGATTGCGCGAGATCGACAGGGTAAATATGGAAAAGGCTTTGGCTGTGGTTGACAACGGTATGACCACTTATCATCCAGAATTTATTCACTGGGCAACATTGTGTCTTCTGCAATCAACATAATTCAGCAGGACATGTCTGTTTTACCACATGGACAGTGACAATTACGTTCCATCCTAATACTGAGCTGGACGTTACAAACACTATGTTCTGTGGCGTTATATCAACACTACCAGTCTGTTTTCTGAATATGACCTGACGTAACTATGGCATGCAGAGATGCAAAATACACCATGTTGCACATTGAAGAATTAGACCAATTACCTTTTACCATGGCAGAGGCACCATCCACAGACTGGATTATCCATGGCTATATCACCGCTACCGGCCACGACTTTCCAATTCCAATATTTTCTCTAATACCAACAGGTAGGCAGATACAAAGTGCTAGGGAAGGTTATGTACAAGAGAATTGGGAATTACCATTCCGGTTTAGAAGCAGGAAAGGGAACACAGAAGTTTTTCTTAGTGGTTCCAACTGTGAGGATGCCCTAAGCGGATCTTTAGTTTGCAAGGACATTTCTCTTCACAGGGCATGCAATGCTTCTGTTGCGAACTTGTCATGTTATCTGAAGGGTTTCCCAGCTGCCGTGATACATCCGGTTTTCAAACTGCTCTCGAATGGGAGCTACTTGATGCTGAAGGATCAAGGTTGCTGTGGAATGGAACCGTGCATTGCTTATCTGGTGACGGTTAATCCCTTTGTAACTTGTTGTACACAAGTACTGTTTCCGCCTGCCCGCAAAATTAAGGAGGCAGCACTGTGGCCTTCGATAAATATTTCCAACATACGCTTTGATTCCCTTGGCAGTCTGAAAGTCATGCTTTTTCAACAAGATGTGGCCTTAACTTCGGCCAGAGAGACGTTTGATCTCCAAGTTTCAAGGTCCTCATCCGAGATACAGACACTACTCCACACTAACTTCCAGCTGGATTTTGGGGAGCTAGTCAATCGTATCTTTAACATTTCCCATACTAAAGGAGTAGTGCACTTTTCACATGTATCGGCTCTTGACTGGTTAGCACCTTTCAGACAATCTTGGGAGTTATTCCATTATTCATATACTCCATGTTTGGAAGCGTTTTTGGAGGGCTCCGCCTAGTCCTGCTACTTTTGGCGGTAATCCTGATTTAATTTTTTCTGATCCACAATGGATGTCCCAGTTCGATTCAGAATGGAGACAGCACTACTTGTGCTATGATGCCGTGAGTGCATGGTTCACACGTCTGGCACACTTTGACTTTGAGAACTGGACGAGCTCTGGTTCTTGTCCTTCAGGCCTGTTTGGCCTAACTACATACAACCTGTATTCTACTGCCTGCTTTGTGGCCATGAATGCGTATTAGACATATGCCTAGGATCACAACCGATTGCTCCATTGGACATTGATGTACTGCTGGACCGTGGGCATTGTTGTCCCCAGCGTCTTCCGTTGCTGATGAATGCATTTCTTGAGCCACCCTGGGATGCTTCGTCTCCTAGTGCCTTGGACAATGGCTCTATGATACACATACAGGATGCAGTCTCTCCCTCGGTGGCTGGTGGGGGAATTGGAAGGAATCGCCTTTGCTCCATAATTCTGCTTTGAGGTGCGCCTCCAGGATCGTCGTCTGCGGTTATGGACAAAAGAAATGTTGTGTCTGCCTCTCGAAACACATGAAATAATTGTCCTTTTCCGCGTGGGAACAATTCGGCTTGTTTTTATAAACTAAATCCATCCAAAACAGTTTTCTTTTATTTGTATTTTTCTAGGCACCGTGGCTTTCGGAGTGCTTAGGGTTTCCAACAGTATAATCACTTTAAGGCTTTTATGAATATTTTAAAGGGAAGCTTGCTTTTAGACGATGTTGAGAGTAGTCTTTACCTTTTAATTACAATTTATGATATACTGATATACTGGCTTTTTAGATAGCTATTTATGTATCGACCCTTAGGTTGAGAAGTGGGTGTTATATTCCAGAGTTAGGCCCATGTAGCAAAGCAACTCATTTCTTACATTGTCCTAGAAAATAGCATTTCAGCTGTGAACTTTTGCACACACTTGCATGCACGACAATGTTGGATTAGTTTCTCTGAACCTACTTTGTTTATACATCCAGCATCGCACAACATTATCACGATGCCTTGGGCATCATGTACCAGACCTCTCTACACACTAGGTACAAAAGGCGCCCTATCTTCATCCACGGGGCGACAGTGCTATCTACATATCCATAACATCACTAATCTAGCACACACATTGCGAAGGCTGCTTTTTATTATAAATAATAGGCATGGCGATAGATTGGGAGAGGAGGCACTTCTGCCAACACTGAAGGTCCCTGCATGCTGCGAAATCACCATGCACCGGTCTGACATTCTATGAGGGGTGTCCAACTCAAGACCAAGACCAGAATCATTTACAAACCTATCACAAGCAACACTCCTGCTTATCTTGCAGACAAGCTCACTATCTCTGATGGTCATCAGATTGCAGACTAAGAAGTGTAAAAAGAAAAAACAATACAACCCGCCTTTTCTATCTATGCATTGCATTCCATCAGAACCACCCTAAAGCTGCTTCAATTTTGGAAAGAGTTGAGGACTCACCTTTTTAAAGAACACTACATCACAATGCAGTAACTGTCCACAACTTAGCTCGCCGACTTTCATCTTGCCTTTTGACAATGTACAGCAATCCAATGGCTTTTGCTTAGGTTCACAGTAAAGATATACCATGTACAAACATATATACATTAAGCCTGAAGGGCTCAGGAAGAGTGGGTCACTTTTCAAGTGCTTATTTTTTATAAAGGTCAGTAGGGCTAGAACAAAGTGAGGAGAAAATCTAACAGAGCAGTAGGGATGTAACAAAATGAGTTGTATGTCAGGCAACCATCTGACAAGCTCAGGCATTTTTAGTCGCATCTCAGGCACAATTCTGAAACGTAGGTACAGCGAAAACAGTCTCAACCACCTTCCAGACATACCTCTGAAATTAGGATGCAGAAGAGTCAGTCACGTGTCAGCTACACTTTTGATGCCAGTAGGCCTGAGGAGGAGACTGCCCAATGCTAGCCAGCATTTTTGCAGGGAGGTAAGGTAGGAGAAGAGATAGTCATGTTACATCCACTTCTTGCAGACCAACATGCTGGATCAAAGCTAGTCACATATTAAACATCTGAAAGGTTCGTACAACAGTTTCAAAGGCAGTCATATGTTAGGAGCACCTGTGAAAGATCAGTAGGTTGGGGTGGATTCAGATGTGCCACGTGCACATCTGACAGGCTAATAAGACTGGAAAAACATCAGTCACCTCTGAGGTGCACTTGAGGAAGAGGACAGCGTCAGAGTTATTAGCATGGCAGGCAATCCTCTAAAAGATTATTGGGTTTGGAAAAAGAAAGTCACATGTCAAGCATGCTTTGCAAGTTTGAAAGATCAAACAGGGTGGTTGAGAAGTTGGTTGATGATTCAGGAGCAACTTTTCTTCTCTGTTGCCATGTCATAGCAGGCATTGATAATCCATTTTGAATAGTACTTGCGCAGAGAATGCCTGATGCACAAAGTCATTCAGACATGCAAACACTGGTAGGCAGTAACCAGCTAAAATGTACGCACACATACACGCACAATTACACACAGACCAAAGTAGGCACAGGCACCCTTGCACTCAGACAACACACCTCCAGACATCCATGAGACCCATGTGCTAAATTTAAGGGAGTAGTCAGAATATTACAATACCCCCACCCCCACTTGGAACCAAAGCTCTGATGGCACCAAGTGAAGCAAGTGAGCTTGAACCTCCCTTGAATTGTTCCTTTTGCTCTTCCATACACACATCTATTCATACATCCATTCAGCCTTCCATCTGCTCATTGATATCTACCATTTCACCTTTACATTCTGTCATCCATCATTCTTTCATCCACCCTTCAACCTTTCACCATTCAATCCATTAGCCATTTTATCCATCCATCCATTTGCATATCCATCGTATATGTATGCATCCATGCATACATACATCCACCCATACATCCATCATTTCACTTACCAATCCATTAATAAAGCTTTTCATGTTTTTGTCCATTCATCCTCTCAGATTTCCATTTACTTTGCCATTCATCCATACTCTCATATTTCCATTGACTATGCCATCCATTCACCCATCCTCTTAGATTCCCATTTACTCTGCCACCTTTTCACCCACCCATCCTTCCATCCTCTCAGATGTTAATTTACCCTGCTATCCTTTCCCCCTCATCCATCTATTCATTCATCCATCCATCCTCTCTTATTTCCATTTACTCTGCCATCCACTCACCCACCCATTCGTCATCTCAGATTTCTATTTACTCTGCCGTCCGTTCGTTCGTCTGTCCGTCCGTCTATCCATCCATCCATCCATCCACCCATCCATCCTCTCAGATGTCCATTTACTCTGCCATCCTTTCATTCACCTATCTATTCATCCTCTCACCCACTCATCTACTCATCTTTTTATCCACCCACCTTCCCATCCACTCATCCACACTCTCTTACCCACTCATCTACCCTTCCTTTCACACATCCATCCACCCAACCATCCATCTATCCATCCATCATCCATCCATCCTTCCATCAAACATTCTCTTAGATTTCCATTTACTTTGTCATCCTTTTACCCTTCCATCCATCCATTCATCCTATAAGATGTCTATTTACCCTGCCATTCATTGATTTATCAATTCATCAATACATACATCCATGCTCTAATTCCATTCACTCTACCCTCCCTCTTTCACTCCCCATCCATCCGTCCATCCATCATGTTAGCTTTCCATTTACTCATCCATCATCCACCAATCGTCTCACCCACTCATCCACCAATCCTTTTACCCACCCATCCTCTTACCCATTCATCTACCCATCTTTTTACCCACTCATCTACCCATCCTTTTACACACTAACCCTCTCTGACCCATCTATGCATCCTTCCACCCACCCATCCATCATTTTACAAGCCCATCCTATCAGCCACCCACCCATCCATCCTTTCGCAGACCCATTGTTTAGCCCATCCAATCATCCATCCATTCATCCCCATCCTTTCATCCCCATCCTTTCACCCACTCATCCATCCATCCTTTCACCCACTCATGCAACCACTCGTCCATCCTTCTTCCCTTTTCTATCAGCCCATCCTTCTTTTTTCCTTTTAGTGTTATGAGCTTTTAACTGCCAAGTTGCAGATAAAAGAGACCCATAAAGAACCCTCCCCCTCCCCCCTCCAACCCCCACTGCAGCTGCTAAAGTGCGCCCCTGGCTACCATTTTCCCGATTTTAGTTTAATATTTATTTAGCTCTTAAATATATTGATAAATGTAATAATACACAGTAAAAAAATGTCATGTTCTTAATACAAAGAAAATAGAAAAGCAAAGACCATTTCATAAACATTATATAACAGAAAATAGGGAGACTAAATCAAATACCCATATAAGCTAATACAAAATTAATCATTATAGATGAATATGTATATGCATCTGTAATAAAACGTAATAAATAATATGCCAAATTACCAGCGTTGACTACAGTCCTAGTGCCTTCATGGGCCATGTACCCAATTAGACACTTGATGGCAGCATTGATCTATTTATTGTATGAAATAGAAACAAAACATTGAACGTAAAGTTAATTAACACCCATACCGGTGGAGTTGACTTTTTTGAAAATAAAGTTAGAATGATAATTTTAATAATTTGAAAAAGTGTAATAACGAAGGACAAATATAATAGGTCAGGCTTTTCATTTGCATATGGAGACTGTGGGGCAGATGTAAGAAGTTTTTTTTCTGGTCGCAAACGGCCCGATTCGCAGAATCGGACCAGTTTGCGTCCAGAAAAGAGCATTTTCTGATGTTTCAAACTCAATTTGGGATTCAGGGACAGATGTACGACCCTTCCATTTTGTGACTCTCAAATTGCGTTGTTTTGCGGCTCGCAATTTGCGACTCGCAAAATGGAATTTACAACAGTGTCTCAGACACTGTTTGTGATTCCTAATGGGGTCGCAAAGTGTCTGCCTCATTAATATTCATAAGGCAGGTGCAATTTGCGACCCCATTAGGAATGGCTATACTCCCAGGGATGGTGGCCTCCTGGGGTCAGCAGACCACCATGTCTATGACTGCTGTTTAAATAAAGCAGTTTTTAAAAAAATGCAGCCTATTTTCCTTAAAGGAAAACGGGATGCATTTAAAAAAGAAAAATGAAACGTTTCTGTTTCATTTTTTAAGAGCAGGCAGTGGTCCTTGGGACCACTGCCTGCTCTTAAAAAATATTTTCTCTGCCAGTCACAAAGGGGAAGGGTCCCCCGGGGACCTCTAACCATTTGCAACTGGCTTACCATCTTTTTGGAATGGGTGGTAAACTGTGTGTGTTTTTTGCGGACGAAAAACATTCGTACATTGAAGTGCGACTCTCTATTAGGGAGGGACGCCCTTGGCACGCCCCTTCCTAATAGCGAGTCTCGAACCCTATTTTGCGAGTCGGTAATAGGTTACAGACTCGTAAAATAGGGTTTGTACATAGGGCAGACCTATTTTGCGCTCGCAAACGTGCCAATTTCCCGTTTGCAAACACAAAAACGGTCGTACATCTGGCCCTCAGTCACCTATTACCGAATCGCAAATAGGGTTTACGATTCGGTGTGAGGAAGGGCCGTGTTTAGGGCATCCTTTCCTAATATCGAATCACAGCGGTATGTAAGAATGTTTTACGACCGAAATGTGGTTGCAAAACATTTGCATTTTACCACCAACTTCAAGTTGATGGTAACCCTTCACAAATCGGAAGGGGTCCACAAGTGACCCCTTCCCCATTGTGAATGGTAGTACAAACATTTTTTCCAGAGCAGGCAGTGGCCCCATGGACCACTGCTTACTCTTAAAAATGGAAAGAAAACTTTTCATTTTTATTTTTGTAACACAGCCTGTTTTCCTTTAATGAAAACAGGTTGCATTAGAAAAAAAATATTGCTTTATTTAAAAGCAATCACAGACATGGTGGTCTGCTGACCCCAGCAGGCCGCCATCCCTGTGATTGTAGCCATTCCCAATGGGTCGCAAATTGCTACCTGCCTCATGAATATTGATGAGGCAGGTCCATTTGCGACCCATTGGGAATCACAAACAGTGTCTGAGGCACTGCTGTACATAGCTGTTTGCGATTTCCTAATTGTGAATCTCAAAAAAACACAATTTGGAAATCACAAACTGACTTTTTGGTACATCTGGCCCTGTATGTGGTGTTTCTATAGCGCAAATTTAGACAAAAGGTAGCGGAGCGCTATGCATGGTTAAAGTCCAGCATCAAGTCAACCAGTGACCGGAGAGGTAGCTGGTTTGTGGACTATTACTGCATTGTGATGTAGTGTTCTTTAAAGAGGTGCGTCTTAAGCTCTTTCTTAAAATGAAGGAGTGGTGTGGTTATTCAGACACACAGCCCCATTTCTGAGTGTGTTAGCGCCAATTTCCCCTAGATTCGATACCAGTTTGGTGGTACTCCTGCTGCCACTGTGATTCAGCAACACTAGCCATACAGCTCTTATACTAACCTTCTTTGAATCGTGTTCTTTTGCTTTCCTTGCCTGAAACCTACTTCTTAGGTGGTTGTTTTTCTTCAGCTAAACTCATATGCATTGACGCTTCCATCATTCTCAATCAATCAATCAATCAATCATGTCACTTATAAAGCGCACTACATACCCGCGAGGGTCTCAAGGCGCTGGGGGAAGAGGGGGGTGGTGCTGCTACTGATCGAAGAGCCAGGTCTTGAGGAGTCTTCTGAAGGCTAGTAGGTCTTGGGTCTGTCGGAGGTTGGTGGGGAGGGTGTTCCAGGTCTTGGCGGCGAGGTGGGAGAAGGATCTGCCGCCGGCGGTCGTTTTCCGGATGCGGGGGACTGTGGCGAGGGCGAGGCTGGTCGAGCGGAGCTGGCGGGTGGGGGTGTAGAAGCTGAGTCGTCTGTTGAGGTAGGCTGGTCCGGAGTTGTGGAGTGCTTTGTGTGCGTGGGTGAGGAGCTTGAAGGTCATCCTCTTGTTGACAGGGAGCCAGTGCAGGTCTCTCAGGTGGGGTGTGATGTGGCTGCGTCGGGGGATGTCGAGGATAAGACGTGCAGAGGCGTTCTGGATGCGTTGCAGCCGTCTCAGGAGCTTAGCCGTCGTTCCTGCGTAGAGGGCGTTTCCGTAGTCCAGCCTGCTGGTGACGAGGGCCTTCCAAATCAGAGGAGGAAATATGGTGGCCGCTCAGTGAACTTTTCGTGCCTTCAACAAAGCCATCACTACAGTTGCTCATTTAAAGGCACAGAGATCTTCCTCAAGCTTGCAAAGATCTCTAAACATGTCAGGAGTTAATCTGCCTGGGTGGCAGAAGTAGTAACCTCTGCCACCCTGGCAGACAGCCGACTACCTGCCAAACTTTAATTGAGGCTCATTGTCTATGGCACATCCCCTCAGGTCATTAACATATGTTAACATATACAAAATAGATATTTATTTGGCCACAGGTTGCAGTGCTGATCCAAAACTTATTTCACTCAGCAGGAACTATTCACCTCTGCTAAGCATTTCACCCAAAGTCAACATTCAATACACATTGGCAACAGTTGTAAAATGTTCCTAGTACATAATCTTGCTTCTCTCAACACTGTCCTTCATGAGTCTTATATACGAGGCTTCTGCAACATTTCTGCATTATTACAGGTTGAGTCAGCATGGCTAGACCATGATATGATTTTAAATTAATTGTAGTTATTTTGTGTTTTTCCAAACAATGGTCAGTCAGTCAATAAAGATGGGTTTTTTTTTAATTAATGTACCCATAAAAGCACAAATTACATACAGAGAAAAAGCTCAATATTTGGCACTGACACTACATGAATATAATCATTATTCATAGGTTTAGCTAACTCTTTGCCATCCTTTCGAATTGAACCAGGTTTCATCATGTTTAGTTTTATAAACTGGGTTGGTAAATAATGAGGGTCTACCAAGATGTACGAAACAATTTTTGAGATATGCTATCCTGGGGCTTCGCATGGCCTGGTCGCAGTTTACAATCCCTAATTACTCACTAATTAGAAATTGCCTGGGGAACACACCAGATAGTGAGCCATAACATCAATGGTGTCGATTTAATGTGGCCTTCCACATATGTGAGCCCCAATTCTTCATGGCAAGCAGGTTGGGGGCAACTGGGAGGTTGTGAAAGAAGTCTATGGGCCTGATTTAATTTCGTGCATTGGTTACTCCGTCACAACGGTGACGGATATCCCATCCACTGAAATATAAATCTCACTAAATCCTATGGGATTTATTTTTCGGCGTACAGGAAATCCGTCACCATTCTGACGGAGTAATCCATCCACGAGATCTAAATCAGGCCCTTAAACAAAACAGTGATCTTCTGTCTAAACGGTGTCTAAATGCCAGCTCCATATGTGGTGATAGGAACATATTATGTTTGTATATTTCAAGGAACTCTGATACAGGTTTGCCTCCTATCATAAGGATTAAGAGCCCCTATAGACTGAGAGAACTTCAGACATCTGGCCATTAAGTTAGTATGGCACTGGCCTGTATCAACAAAATAAACTTCTAAATAGAGAAAACTAGATACTTAAGTCACTCTATTAGTGTGTAGGGTTGGTTCTTTGCATGGGACATTGAGGGTGCGGGGTTCTATGGTTCCTTACATGGAATATTGAGGGTATTGGGTTCTTTGGTTCCTTGCATGGAACACTGTGAGTGTGGAGTTCGTGGAAAGTCAATTTCTGCTGACTGCAGTGACTGACAAATGGGAATAAACCTTGGCTTCCTTATTGTGTGCTTGTCTTTTCATATTATTAATGGCCAAAGAGCTCAGACAATGTCTCTTGATTCCGAAAGCCATTATATGAGATTTAGAGTAATTAATGTCCACATCTAGTCCACTCATAAAGATTGTAAAGCTCTCTAAAAGATGTAAATGGCTCTTAGGCATGTGTGCTAAGAGTAGGTTATCACCTGCATGGAGTAATGGCAGTATGCTTCGATTTCTTATCAGCAGGATGTCCTGGTTACAAGCAATAAGATAGATCATGGATATACAATATAAATTAGATAGGTGCCAGGATACACCCCTGACATACACCCCTGGCAAGCTCAAAAGATTCTGTAAATTTGTCATTAGGACCGAATCTCACCCTAGCTGACAAATTGCAGTGGAATAAAGCCAAGAAGTTCACCAAATTTGAATCTAGTCCCAATCCTGTTAACCAAGACTAAAGTTTGGGTCTAATGGCATGGTGAAATGCACCGGAGAGATCCATGAAGGCCAGGTACAGTGTGTTGTGCCTCACAATTGCATATTTACCTAACACTAGTTTAAGATTTAGGCCCTGCTCCACAGTATCTAGTCCTTCCCTGAAGCCTTTTTGGCAAAATATATTTTGGTTATTTCCCCAGCTACGAATTTGGCAAAACATCACCCTCCCCAAAACTTTACCTGTCCGAAGAACTAACGAGACTGGGCAATAGCATTGAGGGTTTCAAATGTCTCCTTTTTAAAAAACGGGCACAATGGTAAAAGAGGACCACGAGGGAGGTAGAGATGTGTGATTCAGATGATTAAAGATATTTGTTAGCAACTGTGCCCATATATCTAACTTGCATTTGAGTAGATAAAATTCATCGGATCATGAGACTTTGTTTGAGGAACACTCTCGAAAAGCAATCACCATATCCTCTAAGTCAAAACTGTGAGGAGATCCCATACACACCAATTGACTCTAAATACCTGCAGGTCTCATCGCTATATGTACACCTGTTACTAAGGGGAAAAAGGCCAGCCCAATCCATCGTAGCAATATGGGAGGTAAAGGGCATCTTACTACTTGAGTTGTTTCTTAATAGGCTAATCATTTGCAAAAATGAATTGGAGCCTTTCCTCTTATTAGCCTCCATCCCTTGGATTTACCCTCAGTACATGTCTTAAATTACGATTGACCTAGGAACATGGTGAATCAACCCAGTCTGGTTTTTGGGCGCTGGGACGGTGAGCGGGTTTCACCAGCAGTGTTAAAACCTGCTCACATATGGAAACAAAACACTTAGGGGCATATTAGCAAGGGCTGGCGATATAATTATCGCCGCTTTAGCGTCCGTTTTTGGGCGAAAAGCGGCGATAATTATATCGCAATATCATCAAGGACACGCTAGCGCGTGTTTCCTTGATGTAGAGCCCGTTTTTTCACAGCCTCGCCTCGCATCGCTAATGAGATACAAAGAAGGCGTGGCTGTGAAAACAACACATGTTAATATCGTGAAGGCAGCTTCGCGATATTAACAAGGAGGTGCAGCGATAAAAAAATCGCGCTACCTCAGCCTTAACTCAGGAATTTAACGTCTGTTAAATTGCTGACTAAGGCATACTTTTAATGGGAGATTGATTATGCTGATACGACCACAGGGTCGTATCAGCAATGTTATCGCTGTTTTCAATGGAACATCGCTGGAAAACCAGTGATGTTCCATTGAAAACACCGCTATCGCTGAAATATTATCGCCATAGCGCTATGCGTTGTAAATATAGCGTTATCATGGCGATAATATTCAGCGATAGCCAGCGATAATATTTCTATCGCTATGTACGGCCAGCGATAATTATCGCTGGCCGTTGATAATATGCCCCTTAATTATAATCTCTTGATCACCTTGGTCTGTTAAACAGTCTAAAAATGTCCGAAGATTTTCCTTAATTTCTTGTTCTACAAAGGAAACTAGATTAGATCATGTGAAGATCAGGCGCAGGTTACATTTCTTGGTATATAATCGCAGATTTACACTTGTGTCAGGGACACAAAGCGAGACAGGAAGTTCCAAGGACACAGTAAGTGTGTTGGGGTCTCCTATACTCAAATTGATGGTCTCACGGTTCACACCATATCTGATTTATGATCTAGTAAAAAAAAGGTATTCTTTCACACTGCTACGACTTAGGCCAAAATAGGTAGGGACAAAAGATTTTGGTGGGTTGTACAGATCTTGAGAGAAAATTAGAATTCTCTCACAAATCAGGTTGCCCTCCCCGACACCTCTAAGTTTGGCATGCAGGTTAGAATCATGGGTAACATGATCAAGTCTTGAATCCTCTTAAAGTGTACGAATATTCAGAACTGCATTGAAGTCACCACAAATTATTGTCCTTATATAATTCACTTTTCTACCATGTTGTTTGGTGACCTTATCCAATAATGCGAACACATTTTTGAAGGTATCTATATTTGAATATGGAAAATTATCATTTTAAAAGTCACAAACACACAGTTTAAAATTCTTATTACTTTGATTATTAAGACTTTTATCCCCTTAAAACCCACAGGGACAACTGCTATGTTACATTTCAATAATAGTCTAACTCTAAATTAAAAGCCCCCTTTAGCTCTATCTGATCTAGATGGTAGGGTAACAAAAGATTCCCAGCTATATCCATCAAACTCAGGGGCATATTAGCAAGACCCACGTTAAAATTATCGCCGTTTTAGCGGCAGGAAACTGCCGCTAAAACGGCGATAATGGGCTTGCTAATATGCGTTATAGAATTCCAATAGAAGCCCAGGTTAGATGAGCAGGACATCTAACCTGGGCTTCTATTGGAATTCCATAACGCATATTAGCAAGCCCATTATCGCAGTTTCCTGCCGCTAAAACGGCGATAATTTTAACGTGGGTCTTGCTAATATGCCCCTCAATTTCTGATAGTTCCCAGGGGGCATATTAACAAGGCGGCGATAAACAATTATCGCCGCTTTTGCGGCCGTTTTCGGCCGAAAAGCGGCGATAATTATATCGCCTTATCAGCAAAGACACGCTATCGCGTGTTTTGCTGATTTTGCTCCCGTTTCCAGCACGCCTGACTTCGCATCGATAATGAGATGCAAAGTAGGCGTGTCTGTGGAAACAACATGGGTAAATATCGCGAAGGCAGCTTTGCGATATTTACAATGCGGGAAGCGATTATTTTAATCGCGTTAAGTATGCTTTAACGCAGGAATTTAACGTCTGTTAAATTCCTGACTAAGGCATACTTAACATGGGGGGTGGATTCTGTGGCTAAGACCACAGGTCCTATCATCTAGGATATCGCCGTTTTCCACATGGAAAACGGCGATATCCACGCTATCTCTGTAATTTTTATCGCCTCGGCGATGCGCGTTGTTAATAACGCGCTAACCGGGCGATAAATTACAGAGATAGCCGGCGATAAATATGCAAGCGCTAAGCGCACTTTGCGATATTTATCGCCGGCCCTTGATAATATGCCCCTACGTCTCTTGAAGCAAAACAACATCACAGCTCCCAATAAAAGTGTGCTAAGCACTACAGTCTATTTTGGTGGGATAACCAGCAACATTCCAGCTTAGGGGCATATTATCAACGGCCAGCGATAATTATCGCTGGCCGTACATAGCGATAGAAATATTATCGCTGGCTATCGCTGAATATTATCGCCATGATAACGCTATATTTACAACGCATAGCGCTACGGCGATAATATTTCAGCGATAGCGATGTGTTCAATGGAACATCACTGGTTTTCCAGCGATGTTCCATTGAAAACAGCGTATAACATTGCTGATACGACCCTGTGGTCGTATCAGCATAATCCATCTCCCATTAAAAGTATGCCTTAGTCAGGAATTTAACAGACGTTAAATTCCTGAGTTAAGGCTGAGGTAGCGCGATTTTTTTATCGCTGCACCTCCTTGTTAATATCGCGAAGCTGCCTTCACGATATTAACATGTGTTGTTTTCACAGCCACGCCTTCTTTGCATCTCATTAGCGATGCGAGGCGAGGCTGTGAAAAACGGGCTCTACATCAAGGAAACACGCGCTAGCATGTCCTTGATGATATTGCGATATAATTATCGCCGCTTTTCGCCCAAAAACGGACGCTAAAGCGGCGATAATTATATCGCCAGCCCTTGCTAATATGCCCCTAAGTACCTTAATTATACTACCATAACCTGAGTGCAAGGCACTGTATACAGGATAAAATGCCCTGAAGTTAAACTCGGATGTCACACTGGGACTTAATTGCAGCCGGTGCAGGTAAGAGCGGTGGGGCAGGGAGGTGGGGGGGGAGTCGACAGACGACGACGAGGGAAAATAACATTTGAAAAAAGAAAACACTTACCTTGCGCTCGATGCAGCAAGCTCAAGGTAAGTGGTTTTCATTTTTTTAATTATATTTTCCCTCGTTGTTGTATGTCAACTCCCCCCCACACACCGCTCTTACCAGCACCGGCCATGACTGCCTAATTGTCAGTCAATATCCATCAGGCCCTGATTCTTTCGCGGCTGGACTACTGTAATTCATTGTATCTGGGAGCCCCAAAGTCCACCCTAAGGAAACTCCAGGTGGCCCAGAACTGCGCAGCACGACTTCTGACAGGCTGCAGTAGCAGGCAGTCAGCTAGCCCCAGTCTGAAAGCCCTTCACTGGCTACCAATAAAGGAAAGAATCTCCTTTAAAGCCTTATGTACTGCTCATAAGACCCTTATGGGCACAGGCCCCAGAATCAATCAGCATTTGATCACCGCCTACCTCCCCAGGAAATCTCTTCGCTCGGAGAATTTAAATCTAGCCTGTACTCCTAAAATCAACAGGCAGCGGAGTGGAGGCCGCTCCTTTTCATATAACATAGCTGGACTGTGGAACTCCCTCCCTCTCAATCTCCGCCATGAAACTACCCACCTATCTTTCCGGAAGGGTCTTAAAACATGGCTATTCCAGAAGAGTACCTGCTAGCCTTCCCTTATTAACCCTAATTGCCGCCAGCGCTGGGATGCCTTTGGGTAGCCATGCGCTCTATAAATGCTAATTAATAATAAGTGGCAAAAACAATTCTGTAGAGGGACAAGTGTGCCCGGTATAACAGATGAAGCCCGGTTTACCCTGTGAAATACACCTTGGTGGGTAGCTCTAGTTTGCAGTAAAAGCCAAGGGGGGGAGACAGAATATCGCTGGGAGTGCCAAAGAGATTACAAACTTGAGAATGCAAGTGTTTCACGATGTATGGATCTTTAAAGTTAATAGTAACTTGTGGTGTCAAAACACTCAATGAGTCCAGGTTCTTCCAATGAAAGGAAGTTTATTAGATAAATAAGGACAGCACACGATGTCCCTCGGCAACTGCTCCAACCTTAGGCAGTAACTGACTTCGAGTTTAGAACACTCGCCCAGAGACTTCAATGCTAAAATTTCACAGATTAATGTGACAGTAAACATAATACATCTCCCCCATCACAACCCAACCTACATTGAAATGCAAATAAGAAACATATCATAGAATGAGGGGTACATAACAAATAAAACACAATTTGACATGAGGTACCTTAGCAACAACTCATCACGCCAATTACAATGAACTTTTACATACTAACTCATCAGTAGACCCACATTCCCAGTAACAGGACCCCAAAAAACAGGGTCAGTTCAAAACATAGTCCTGCAAATACCCTGGCATATGTGTATGTCTTCTGCTTCTCTCAAAGGAAAAATCAGACTACTCTGGCTCCCCCACCAAGATAACAGAGCCAACACCTACTACTCCACCTCCTTCACCCAGACCTTTGTACTCCTGGCCAATGGCATGACCCGCCTTGTCATTTTTAGTGGATGCATCCCCATCAAGCCACCAACAACTAGCATATGACCCAACCCCAACATTCTGCTTCTCGTTCTGCTTTCTGACCAACACAGCACTCCTTTTTCTCCATCATCTCCCATTCCCCACCAAATTAGCCTGCTTGAAACCTTCACCACTTGAGTATTCAGAAATAACTTTGAGTTACCTTTCTTGGACCTCTGCAGCTTTCTGATCTTCACCACACCCCCCACTTCAAACTCCATATCTTCAATGCATTCTTAATGTCATCTCTTTCCTTACTCTTCTTTTGCACTTCTTCAACCCTGAGTCATATATTTCCCAACTCAGGCAACCTCTCATTGGCCCTTGTGTGCTTAGTCCCCCTCCCAGGGTTAAGCTCACTGGAGGGATGCCTCCCTTTTAACAGGACAAAAGGATTGTATTATGATAACTCCACAATCGCTCCTGCACTGCCTCCAAGACATCTTACCCTGTGGAACCACCCATTTGCATCATCTCCTTCAACATTATTTTCACCCTCTCCACCATCCTGTTACCCTGAGGGCTATACAACGCAACTGACAATTGTTTGACTCCTTAAGACATCAAAAAAGTTTCCATAACCTGCGATTTACACCGGACTCCATTACCGGTAACCAAAACCTTGGGAACTCCCTCCCTCCTGAACAAGTCTTTAAAAAGCTGTATGACTACGCACATAGTGGGTTCCATCAAAAATTTACATTCCATTCTCTTTGAAAAATAATCCACCACCACCAAGGCACACCTCATGATATTCCCAAGATTGTACATGGGGTTGATGAAGTCCATTCCTTATTCCTTCCACGGACATTAAGGAAGCTCCATCGGACAAAGGGGAGACTTTTACACACAAACAGATTTGTCTGCAGCCCTACAATTGGAACAAGAGCCAACAAATGTTTCTACCTTGGCATCCATGACTGTCCACTAATAATACATACAAAGCCTATACGACCTTGATGAGCAAACTTCACCAGCCTCAACCTCAGTTCCAACAGCGGAACCAACAGGTTTCCCCTCATAATCAGATGTCATTTGATGATCATCTCATCCTTCACCTTCTGAAACATTTCTCCCCCTTCCACATTTCTCTCTTTTGGCCAACAATGAACTTCTTCTATGTCACTTGACAACCATCACATTCAGCAAAATCTTTCCATTACTTTAAGCTTATTGCACCGTCAACAACCACCGGTCCATCAACTCTACCCACTACACATTCCACCTCTTTAAAGCCTGGGCCATACAAGTTTCCATCCGAAAGGGCATCTCTGAAGAAAATCTGCTCTGGATATTTTCTACCCAGGAATATGCCTTACTTCAAAATTAAAGTCACACATAATAGATAACAACCTCACCAATCTGGGGCTTGTTCTGAGGACCCTCTTCTCCAAAAGCAAATATACCAGTGCCATGGGATCTCTTGCGAGAATTAACTTCTTCCCCCACGAAAAGGTTGGACTATACTAAATCGCATCCGCTAAACTTGCTTTAGGCTTAATACCTCCTGAAATACAATGACACAAATATTCAATTTCTTTGACTAAGAATCTGTACTTTTCCTTTTGCACCCTGACCCCATGATGTTCCAAGACATCCAGCACTGTACCTACTACCTTCACATACTCTTCTATTGTGTGAGTGAAAACTAGAATACCATCCTGGTATGCTATTACATTCTTCATATCATCAAAAAATTGAACATCAATTTTTGAAATAGAGGAGTCACTAAGGGTAACCCAAATGGCATATGTAGAAATTGGAAGGCCACAAAAGGACTATTGAAGACTGTTAAGGATTGTTATTCCTCTGCTAGTTCTTCCTTATGATATGCGGCTTTCAAATCAAGGGATAAAAATACCTTACCCCCCCACATACACACTACTGAGCTAACAATTCTTGAATCTTGGGCAAGACAAAACAGTCTATCAAAATGTTTTTGTTCAAAGATCTGAGGTCAACACAGTGTCCCCAGTTTTCTGCTTTGCCACCACAACAGGAGAGATCCATTGGGATCAGCTAGTTCAATCACCTTATAATCGCATTATTTATTTAGATGTCGCTTCAACTGATCCCTGATGCTCAGAGAAACGTTACGGACCTTGTGTACTATTGGAATTGTATCCTGTGTCTAAATAATTTTGTGTTTGTAACATTTTTCAGCTCCAAGCCTTTCTTCAAACAAGGATTTATGCCTTTCTAATAAACAGGGAAGAGACCCATTCTCCTCTGGAATCTCCACCAGAGAAATTGGGCAAGGTGTACATGGTCAATACCACTCCAAACTCCCCTTGGTCTCTCCAGCCCAGAATATTGTTGCCCCTCTTGGTCACATACATTTTAGTATGAATTGACCTGTTCTTATGAGACACTGTCTCTGGAAAATACCCCAACATGTCTATACTGTGACCTCCAAAGTCTACTGTACAAATATCTGGAGGCATGAACTGTACTGAACTGAATTTTGTTACGTACAACTCATAGGTCACAAAAGTAACAGGAGAACCATAATTCACTGTGACTTCAACCTCCACACCACCAACATGGATTGCCTCCTCTGACCAGATTTTGTGGAGAACACACCATTTTAATGAATAATACCACTCTACTATTGACTTGTGCTACATCAACCTTAGATGAGGGATCATATTCTAAAACTAGTGCCACGTTCTGAGAGTTTTTGCATACCCTTGCAAAATGTCCAACTTTCTTGCATTTCAAACATGATTTTCCTACTGCTGGACATTCTTTAAAGTTGGCAAGTGAACGTTGGAACCACATCGAAAACAAGCATTTGAGGGAAATATATCCAATTTTTTGTGTTTAACAGAAGACACAGGAATTGATTTTGGTTTGATCTTGATGGCATTGGTGTTGTCTACTTCAGAAGAATTTTTAAATCTATTCAACCCTTTGGACGCCAGTACTGATCTCTCAATGCCTTTGGCAATTTCAAGAGTCTCTACTAAGCTGGGATTTCTGCAGTACAATAACTTCTCCTGAGTTCTCCTGTCATAACAGTTTACAGCTGATTGACCTCTTAAGCAGCTGTTAATATCACTGTCAATTTCACAAGTAGACATTAAAATCCAAAGTTCAGCCAAACAATTGTCAATTATTTCATGTTGTAATTGATGACAAGTACAAAATCTGTTATACTCCTTGAAATGGTTTTGTAATCTATTGACTACCTCTATCCGAACATCCCAATCTGCCCCAGCAGGTTGAATTGCTGGTGGTAAGTGATCGAAAATGTGTCCAAGCAAATTTACAGCAAGGGCAAATTCCATGTGGAGTCAAACTTTAACCCCTTCGCTGCTAGGCCTTTTCCCCCCCTGTGCTAAGCCTTTTTTTGGCTATTTGGGGTAGTGCGCGCTTAGGCCCCTGTAACTTTTTGACCACATAAGGTATCCACGCCAAATTTGCGTCCTTTTTTTCTAACATCATGGGGATTGTAAAGGTACCAAGGGTTTGTGGATTCCCCTGGAGGGGACCCAGAAATTAGCCAAAATACAGCAAACTTTGTTTTTTTGGGGAAAAATGCGAAAAAGGGCTACAGATGAAAGCGTCTTGTTTTTCCCTGCAAATGGCATCAAAAAGCGGTTGTGGTGCTGAAATCACCATCTTCCCAGCTTTCAGGGACAAGCAGACTTTTGTCGGAAAACCAACTTTTTTACACAGTTTTGGCATTTTTCTGGGACATAGCCTATTTTTGCTATTTTTTGTGCTTTCAACCTCCTTCCAGTTAATGGTAGAAATGGGTATGAAACCAATAATGGATCCTGAAAAGCCATACATTTCTGAAAAGTAGACAAAATTCTGAATTCAGCAAGGGGTCATTTGTGTAGATCCTTAAAGTTTTCCTTATAGAAACTAACAGTTAAATGAAGGAAAAATTGAAAATTAGTTGAAAAAAACAGCCATTTGTGTCAACGTTTTCACCTGTAACTTCTTCTAATTATGACAGCTATTTGAAAGCAATATTCCCTTTATATCCGCTGGACCTTTCTGGTTCTGGGCATATATAGGACTTGTAGGTTCACCAAGAACCCGACGAACCCAGAGCCAATAACTGAGCAGCATCTTGCAATGGTTTTTTATTATGTACCGGGTATATAGCAATTATTTTGGGAAAATGTATACAAGGAAAAATTGTTATGAAAGACACCTATGTATTTCTGAAATGGGAACAAAATGTAGATTTTATAAACAGTAGATATTTGCACATTTCCGAAATTGGGAGTACCCATACTAGCATGAGAATTATAGGTCATTTTTCAAAATGACTTATTTTTTACACATTGTCTTTCATTTGGAAGACAGAAATGCATCGAAAGTCAATAACAGTTGCTCTACAATTCTGTGTTACCCTAAGTCTCCCGATAAAAATGGTACCTCACTTGTGTGGGTAGGCCTTGTGCCCACAACAGGAAATGGCTCAAAATGCAACGTGGACGTACCACATTTTCACAATGAAAAATTACCCTTTTTTTGCAAAGTGCCTAGCTGTAGTTTTTGAACCCTAGCTCTGCGGGCACTTAGGGAAACCTAGCAAACCTATACATTTTTGAAAACTAGACACCCAGGGGAATTCAGGATGGAGTGACTTGACTGCCTCCCACCAGGTTCTGTTACCCAGAATCCCCCGCACACCTAAAAAATTGTAAAAAAAAACACATTTTCCCCACATTTCTGTGGTGGAAAGTTCTGTAATCTGCGTGGATCCACAAATTTTCACCCACCCCGCGTTCCCCAAAGTCTTACGAGAAAAATGGTACCTCACTTGTGTGTATCGGCCTAGTGCCTGTGACAGGAAACGGCGCAAAACGCAACGTGGTCACACCTCAATTTTGCAGTGAAAAATGACCCTTTTTTGGCAAAGTGCCTAGCTGTAGTTTTTGAACCCTAGCTCTGCCGGCACCTAGAGAAACCTAGCAAACCTATACATTTTTGAAAACTAGACACCAGGGGAATCCAGGATGGGGTGACTTGACTGCCTCCCACCAGGTTCTGTTACCCAGAATCCCTTGCAAACCTAAAAAATTGTCAAATAAAACACATTTTCCCCACATTTCCGTGGTGGAAAGTTCTGGAATCTGCGCGGATCCAGAAATTTCCACCCACCCCGCATTCCCCAAAGTCTTACAAGAAAAATGGTACCTCACTTGTGTGGGTCGGCCTAGTGCCTGCGACAGGAAACGGCACAAAACGCAAAGTGGTCACACCTCAATTTCGCAGTGAAAAATGACCCTTTTTTGGCAAAGTGCCTAGCTCTAGTTTTTGAACCCTAGCTCTGCCGGCACCTAGGGAAACCTAGCAAACCTATATATTTTTGAAAACTAGACACCCAGGGGAATCTAGAATGGGGTGACTTGACTGCCTCCCACCAGGTTCTGTTAACCAGAATCCCTAGCAAACCTAAACAATTGTCAAAAAAAACAGATTTTCCCCACATTTCTGTGGTGGAAAGTTCTGGAATCTGCGTGGATCCACAATTTTCCACTCAACCCGCGTTCCCCAAAGTCTTACGAGAAAAATGGTACCTCACTTGTGTGGTTCAGCCTAGTGCCTGCGACAGGAAACGGCGCAAAACGCAACGTGGTCACACCTCAATTTTGCTGTGAAAAATGACCCTTTGTTGGCAAAGTGCCTAGCTGTAGTTTTTGAACCCTAGCTCTGCGGGCACCTAGGGAAACCTAGCAAACCTATACATTTTTGAAAACTAGACATCCAGGGGAATCCAGGATGGGGTGACTTGACTGTCTCCCACCAGGTTCTGTTACCCAGAATCCCTTGCAAACCTAAAAATTGTCAAAAAAACACATTTTCCCCACATTTCTGTGGTGGAAAGTTCTGGAATCTGTGTGGATCCACAAATTTCCACCCACCCCGTGTTCCCCAAAGTCTTCAGAGAAAAATGGTACCTCACTTGGGTGGGTCGTCCTAGTGCCCGTGACAGGAAACGGCGCAAAACGCAACGTGGTCATACCTCAATTTCGCAGTGAAAAATGACCCTTTTTTTGCAAAGTGCCTAGCTGTAGTTTTTTAACCCTACCTCTGCCGGCACCTAGGGAAACCTAGCAAACCTATACATTTGTGAAAACTAGACACCCAGGGGAATCCAGGATGGGGTGACTTGACTGCCTCCCACCAGGTTCTGTTACCCAGAATCCCTTGCAAACCTAAAACATTGTCAAAAAACCAAATTTTCCCCACATTTCTGTGGTGGAAAGTTCTGGAATCTGTGTGGATCCACAAATTTCCACCCACCACGCGTTCCCCAACGTCTTCAGAGAAAAATGGTACCTCACTTGGGTGGGTCGGCTTAGTGCCCGTGACAGGAAACGGCGCAAAACGCAACGTGGTCACACCTCAATTTCGCAGTGAAAAATGACCCTTTTTTTGCAAAGTGCCTAGCTGTAGTTTTTGAACCCTACCTCTGCCGGCACTTAGGGAAACCTAGCAAACCTATACATTTTTGAAAACTAGACACCCAGGGGAATCCAGGATGGGATGACTTGACTGCCTCCCACCAGGTTCTGTTACCCAGAATCCCTTGCAAACCTAAAACATTGTCAAAAAAACCACATTTTCCCCACATTTCTGTGGTGGAAAGTTCTGGAATCTGTGTGGATCCACAAATTTCCACCCACCCCGCGTTCCCCAACATCTTCAGAGAAAAATGGTACCTCACTTGGGTGGGTCGGCCTAGTGCCCGTGCCAGGAAACGGCGCAAAACGCAACGTGGTCACACCTCAATTTCGCAGTGAAAAATGACCCTTTTTTTGCAAAGTGCCTAGCTGTAGTTTTTGAACCCTACCTCTGCCGGCACCTACGGAGACATAGCAAACCTATACATTTTTGAAAACTAGACACCCAGGGGAATCCAGGATGGGGTGACTTGACTGCCTCCCACCAGGTTCTGTTACCCAGAATCCCTTGCAAACCTAAAAAATTGTCAAAAAAACACATTTTCCCCACATTTATGTGGTGGAAAGTTCTGGAATCTGCGGGGATCCACAAATTTCCACCCACCCCGCATTCCCCAAAGTCTTATGAGAAAAATGGTACCTCACTTGTGTGGGTCGGCCTAGTGCCTGCGACAGGAAACGGCGCAAAACGCAAAGTGGTCACACCTCAATTTCGCAGTGAAAAATGAACCTTTTTGGCAAAGTGCCTAGCTGTAGTTTTTGAACCCTAGCTCTGCCGGCACCTAGGGAAACCTAGCAAACCTATACATTTTTGAAAACTAGACACCCAGGGGAATCCAGGATGGGATGACTTGACTGCCTCCCACCAGGTTCTGTTACCCAGAATCCCTTGCAAACCTAAAATATTATAAAAAAACACATTTTCCCCACATTTCTGTGGTGGAAAGTTCTGGAATCTGCGTGGATCCACAAATTTGCACCCACCCCGCGTTCCCCAAAGTCGTCCGAGAAAAATGGTACCTCACGTGTGTGGGTCGGCCTAGTGCCCGTGACAGGAAACGGCGCAAAACGCAACGTGGTCACACCTCAATTTCGCAGTGAAAAATGACCCTTTTTTGGCAAAGTGCCTAGCTGTAGTTTTTGAACCCTAGCTCTGCCGGCCCCTAGGGAAACCTAGCAAACCTATACATTTTTGAAAACTAGACACCCTGGGGAATCCAGGATGGGGTGACTTGACTGCCTCCCACCAGGTTCTGTTACCCAGAATCCCTTGCAAACCTAAAAATTGTCAAAACAAACACATTTTCCCCACATTTCTGTGGTGGAAAGTTCTGGAATCTGCGTGGATCCACAAATTTCCACCCACCCCACGTTCCCAAAAGTCTTACGAGAAAAATGGTACCTCACTTGTGTGGGTCGGCCTAGTGCCCGCAACAGGAAACGGCGCAAAACGCAACGTGGTCACACCTCAATTTTGCAGTGAAAAATGACCCTTTTTTGGCAAAGTGCCTAGCTCTAGTTTTTGAACCCTAGCTCTGCCGGCACCTAGGGAAACCTAGCAAACCTATATATTTTTGAAAACTAGACACCCAGGGGAATCTAGAATGGGGTGACTTGACTGCCTCCCACCAGGTTCTGTTAACCAGAATCCCTAGCAAACCTAAACAATTGTCAAAAAAAACAGATTTTCCCCACATTTCTGTGGTGGAAAGTTCTGGAATCTGCGTGGATCCACAATTTTCCACTCAACCCGCGTTCCCCAAAGTCTTACGAGAAAAATGGTACCTCACTTGTGTGGTTCAGCCTAGTGCCTGCGACAGGAAACGGCGCAAAACGCGACGTGGTCACACCTCAATTTTGCTGTGAAAAATGACCCTTTGTTGGCAAAGTGCCTAGCTGTAGTTTTTGAACCCTAGCTCTGCGGGCACCTAGGGAAACCTAGCAAACCTATACATTTTTGAAAACTAGACATCCAGGGGAATCCAGGATGGGGTGACTTGACTGCCTCCCACCAGGTTCTGTTACCCAGAATCCCTTGCAAACCTAAAAAATTGTCAAAAAAAACACATTTTCCCCACATTTCTGTGGTGGAAAGTTCTGGAATCTGTGTGGATCCACAAATTTCCACCCACCCCGTGTTCCCCAAAGTCTTCAGAGAAAAATGGTACCTCACTTGGGTGGGTCGTCCTAGTGCCCGTGACAGGAAACGGCGCAAAACGCAACGTGGTCATACCTCAATTTCGCAGTGAAAAATGACCCTTTTTTTGCAAAGTGCCTAGCTGTAGTTTTTTAACCCTACCTCTGCCGGCACCTAGGGAAACCTAGCAAACCTATACATTTGTGAAAACTAGACACCCAGGGGAATCCAGGATGGGGTGACTTGACTGCCTCCCACCAGGTTCTGTTACCCAGAATCCCTTGCAAACCTAAAACATTGTCAAAAAAACCAAATTTTCCCCACATTTCTGTGGTGGAAAGTTCTGGAATCTGTGTGGATCCACAAATTTCCACCCACCACGCGTTCCCCAACGTCTTCAGAGAAAAATGGTACCTCACTTGGGTGGGTCGGCTTAGTGCCCGTGACAGGAAACGGCGCAAAACGCAACGTGGTCACACCTCAATTTCGCAGTGAAAAATGACCCTTTTTTTGCAAAGTGCCTAGCTGTAGTTTTTGAACCCTACCTCTGCCGGCACTTAGGGAAACCTAGCAAACCTATACATTTTTGAAAACTAGACACCCAGGGGAATCCAGGATGGGATGACTTGACTGCCTCCCACCAGGTTCTGTTACCCAGAATCCCTTGCAAACCTAAAACATTGTCAAAAAACCACATTTTCCCCACATTTCTGTGGTGGAAAGTTCTGGAATCTGTGTGGATCCACAAATTTCCACCCACCCGCGTTCCCCAACATCTTCAGAGAAAAATGGTACCTCACTTGGGTGGGTCGGCCTAGTGCCCGTGCCAGGAAACGGCGCAAAACGCAACGTGGTCACACCTCAATTTCGCAGTGAAAAATGACCCTTTTTTTGCAAAGTGCCTAGCTGTAGTTTTTGAACCCTACCTCTGCCGGCACCTATGGAGACATAGCAAACCTATACATTTTTGAAAACTAGACACCCAGGGGAATCCAGGATGGGGTGACTTGACTGCCTCCCACCAGGTTCTGTTACCCAGAATCCCTTGCAAACCTAAAAAATTGTCAAAAAAACACATTTTCCCCACATTTATGTGGTGGAAAGTTCTGGAATCTGCGGGGATCCACAAATTTCCACCCACCCCGCATTCCCCAAAGTCTTATGAGAAAAATGGTACCTCACTTGTGTGGGTCGGCCTAGTGCCTGCGACAGGAAACGGCGCAAAACGCAAAGTGGTCACACCTCAATTTCGCAGTGAAAAATGAACCTTTTTTGGCAAAGTGCCTAGCTGTAGTTTTTGAACCCTAGCTCTGCCGGCACCTAGGGAAACCTAGCAAACCTATACATTTTTGAAAACTAGACACCCAGGGGAATCCAGGATGGGATGACTTGACTGCCTCCCACCAGGTTCTGTTACCCAGAATCCCTTGCAAACCTAAAATATTATAAAAAAACACATTTTCCCCACATTTCTGTGGTGGAAAGTTCTGGAATCTGCGTGGATCCACAAATTTGCACCCACCCCGCGTTCCCCAAAGTCGTCCAAGAAAAATGGTACCTCACGTGTGTGGGTCGGCCTAGTGCCCGTGACAGGAAACGGCGCAAAACGCAACGTGGTCACACCTCAATTTCGCAGTGAAAAATGACCCTTTTTTGGCAAAGTGCCTAGCTGTAGTTTTTGAACCCTAGCTCTGCCGGCCCCTAGGGAAACCTAGCAAACCTATACATTTTTGAAAACTAGACACCCTGGGGAATCCAGGATGGGGTGACTTGACTGCCTCCCACCAGGTTCTGTTACCCAGAATCCCTTGCAAACCTAAAAAATTGTCAAAACAAACACATTTTCCCCACATTTCTGTGGTGGAAAGTTCTGGAATCTGCGTGGATCCACAAATTTCCACCCACCCCACGTTCCCAAAAGTCTTACGAGAAAAATGGTACCTCACTTGTGTGGGTCGGCCTAGTGCCCGCAACAGGAAACGGCGCAAAACGCAACGTGGTCACACCTCAATTTTGCAGTGAAAAATGACCCTTTTTTGGCAAAGTGCCTAGCTGTAGTTTGTGAACCCTAGCTCTGCCGGCACCTAGGGAAACCTAGCAAACCTATACATTTTTGAAAAGTAGACACCCGGGGGCTTCCAGGGAGGTATGGCTTGCGTGGATCCCCCAACGTTTCCTTACCCAGAATCCCCTGCAAACTTCAATTTTAGCTGAAAAAAATCACTTTTTTCACCCATTTTTGTGTGGGAAAGTGTGGCATCACCGGGCTCACACAAATTTCCTACCACCCAGCGTTCCCCCAGGTCTCCCGATAAAATTGGTGCCTCACTTGTGGGGAGGCCCAGGTACCAGCGACAGGCAAGGGCCCAAAACGTAGTGAGGCGACATCAAAATTGCCTATCTCAAAACCACCTGGTTTTGTAGGAAGTCACCTGGGTTTTGGCCCGGGGCTCGGCGGCCACATAGGGAAACCTACCAAACCCACACATTTCTGTAAAGTAGACACCCGGGGGATTCCAGGGAGGTATGGCTTGCGTAGATCCCCCAACGTTTTCTTACCCAGAATCCCTTGCAGACCTCAATTTTAGCTGAAAAAATCACTTTTTTCACACATTTTTGTGTGGGAAAGTGTGGCATCACCGGGCTCACACAAATTTCCTACCACCCAGCGTTCCCCAGGTCTCCCGATAAAAATGGTGCCTCACTCGTGTGGGAGGCCCAAGTACCCGCGACAGGCAAGGGCCCAAAACATAGTGAGGCGACATCAAAATTGCCTATCTCAAAACCACCTGGTTTTGCAAGGGGGTCACCTGGGTTTTGGCCCGTGTTCGGCGGCCATCTAGGGAAACCTACCAAACCCACACATTTCTGAAAACTAGACACCCGGGTGCTTCCAAGGAGGTATGGCTTGCGTGGATCCCCCAACGTTTCCTTACCCAGAATCCCTTGCAAACCTCAATTTTAGCTGAAAAAAATCACTTTTTCACACATTTTGTGTGGGAAAGTGTGGCATCACGGGCTCACACAAATTTCCTACCGCCCAGCGATCCCCAGGTCTCCCGATAAAAATGATGCCACTCTCGTGTGGGAGGCCCAAGTAACCGCAACAGTCAAGGGCCCAAAACATTTTTTGATAGGCAATGTTGATGTTGCCTCAAAACGTTTTGTGTCCTTGCATGTCGCGGGTACTTGGGCCTCCCACACGAGTGAGGCACCATTTTTATCGGGAGACCTGGGGAACGCTGGGTGGTAGGAAATTTGTGTGAGCCCGGTGATGCCACACTTTCCCACACAAAAATGTGTGAAAAAGTGATTTTTTCAGCTAAAATTGAGGTTTGCAAGGGATTCTGGGTAGGAAACTTGGGGGATCCACGCAAGCCATACCTCCTTGGAAGCCCCGGGTGTCTAGTTTTCAGAAATGTGTGGGTTTGGTAGGTTTCCTCAATGGCCGCCGAGCACGGGGCCAAAACCCAGGTGACTCCTTGCAAAACCAGGTGGTTTTGAGATAGGCAATTTTGATGTCGCCTCACTACGTTTTGGGCCCTTGCCTGTCGCGGGTACTTGGGCCTCCCACACGAGTGAGGCACCATTTTTATTGGGAGACCTGGGGAACGCTGGGTGGTAGGAAATTTGTGTGAGCCCGGTGATGCCACACTTTCCCACACAAAATGTGTGAAAAAAGTGATTTTTTTCAGCTAAAATTGAGGTTTGCAAGGGATTCTGGGTAAGGAAACGTTGGGGATCCACGCAAGCCATACCTCCTTGGAAGCCCCCGGGTGTCTAGTTTTCAGAAATGTGTGGGTTTGGTAGGTTTCCCTAGATGGCCGCCGAGCACGGGGCCAAAACCCAGGTGACTCCCACTTGCAAAACCAGGTGGTTTTGAGATAGGCAATTTTGATGTCGCCTCACTACGTTTTGGGCCCTTGCCTGTCGCGGGTACTTGGGCCTCCCACACAAGTGAGGCACCATTTTTATCGGGAGACTTGGGGGAACGCTGGGTGGTAGGAAATTTGTGTGAGCCCGGTGATGCCACACTTTCCCACACATAAATGTGTGAAAAAAGTGATTTTTTCAGCTAAAATTGAGGTTTGCAAGGGATTCTGGGTAAGGAAACGTTTGGGGATCCACGCAAGACATACCTCCTTGGAAGCCCCCAGGTGTCTAGTTTTCAGAAATGTGTGGGTTTGGTAGGTTTCCCTCAATGGCCGCCGAGCACGGGGCCAAAAACCCAGGTGACCCCCCTTGCAAAACCAGGTGGTTTTGAGATAGGCAATTTTGATGTCGCCTCACTATGTTTTGGGCCCTTGCCTGTCGCGTGTACTTGGGCCTCCCACACGAGTGAGGCACCATTTTTATCGGGAGACCTGGGGGAACGCTGGGTGGTAGGAAATTTCTGTGAGCCCGGTGATGCCACACTTTCCCACACAAAAATGTGTGAAAAAAGTGATTCTTTCACCTAAAATTGAGGTTTGCAAGGGATTCTGGGTAAGGAAACGTTGGGGGATCCACGCAAGCCATACCTCCTTGGAAGCCCCCGGGTGTCTAGTTTTCAGAAATGTGTGGGTTTGGTAGTTTTCCCTAGATGGCCGCCGAGCACGGGGCCAAAAACCCAGGTGACCCCACTTGCAAAACCAGGTCGTTTTGAGATAATGTGTTTATTTCTGCAGCATGAACATTTTGGCACAATATTGCAAGGAAAATGTGACAGACATTTTGAGGTTTGCAGGGCATTGTGGGTAACATAACTTGTTGTGATCCACAAGAGAGATATCACCATGTACTCCCATGGGTGTTTCGTTTACGACAATATCTACAGTTGGTAGGTTATTCTTAGACGGAATGTACACCTTGGCAGACAGACTAAAAAGACAAAGATTACTGCACAGCCATCTATTCCTCAAGCACACACACATACTGGTTGGATTTGGCACGAGGGCAAGTGATGGTTCAGTATATACAATTTTATTAACAAGAGATTTCACAAAAATGAAATGCACTGTCAATAATTGAAAGGACAAAAAACTGAACCAGTGACTTGTAGCTCGTGAGCTGTAAAGCCACGTCAAGGCCACAACCGCTTTACAGGCCATTCACACACCTTTCATACGTGATACACACAAGACCATTCACACCACCAGCCACGAAACAAACACATTACAACATTCACAAAAAGGGACAAGGTACACCCTGCTTGAGAAAGACAAAAAAAAATATTACTGCACAGCCATCTAATCCTCAAGCACACACACATACTGGTTGGATTTGGCACGAGGGTGAGTGATGGTTCAGTATATACAATTGTATTAACAAGTGATTTCACAAAAATGAAATGCACTGTTAATAATTGAAAGGACGAGAAACTGAACCATTGACTCACAGCTCGTGAGCTGTAAAGCCACGATAAGGCACCAACCTCTTTACAGGCCATTCATACACCTTTCATACGTGTGACACATACAAAACCATTCACACCACCAGCCGCGGGCCCATCACATTACAACACTCACACCAGCAGACAGCGCCATTCAAGGGCCCATCACTTTCACACGCCCACATTCCTAACACAGCAACCACACAAGCTGATGGATTGCGTGGAGTGTCGCTCGGCTAGCAGTGTGTGTAGTGACCAGCAGCAAGTCACTACTCACACACCGCCAGCCCACGCACACCGCCAGCCAAGCGCCACTCCACGCACACCGCCAGCCAAGTGCCACTCCACGCACACCGCCAGCCAAGCGCCACTCCACGCACACCACCAGCCAAGCGCAACTCCACGCACACCGCCAGCCAAGCACCACTCCATGCACACCGCCAGCCAAGAGCCACTCCACGCACACCGCCAGCCAAGCGCCACTCCACGCACACCGCCAGCCAAGCACCAGCCTACACACACCACCATCACATTTAGGATTTTTTTATACAAAAAAGAAAACACAAACAAATTGCAAATAGATACAAATCTACTAACACAAAATCAGAAACTAAATACATTGCACTAATGCCAACCTTGAAACAGAACAACAATTCTTAAACATTACAGACCAGGCAGTTCACTTTACCACTCATGGTTGCTCCCAATAATTCTTTTGCTTGTGGTACGCTCTACAACAAGCAGGCACACACAGCCCAGGGTTAGAAGGACACTCGGGGCAGTACATACGAGTCTCCTTCCGCGTACCTCTTCGCCAACAGACTCTACATCTCCTAATGGGAAAGTCTTTGGAGGGTGTAGGAGGAATGTGATCAGGAAAGTGGCGATCTTTCAATCGAGCCACATCCTCCACCACTCCAACTCTAGGAACACTTGCCTGTTCCACAACAACAAGGCTGCCTATGACAGACTCCTGAAACTGAACAAAAGTCAACTTTGACGCAGGAGAACACTCCTTGAACACAACAAAAGCATTGAAAGTTGCTAAATTGAAGAGATGGATGGCCAACTTCTTATACCAAATGTAAGCCTTACGAATAGCAGTGTAAGGTTCCAACCTCTGATCTACTCTATCAACACCACCCATGTGCTTATTGTAGTCTAAAATGCACACAGGTTTGCGCACTTCAGCAATCTGACCCCAAACAGCCACAGGTGAAGTACTCTCATCATGGATGGTAGTCAGCATGTATACATCCCTCCTGTCCACAAATTTCACAGCTAGTAGTTCATCACTACGCAAGGAACTGCACTGTCCCCTCTGAAGTTTTTTGCAAACAAGCTCTTTTGGATAACCTTTACGGTTAGAGCGGATTGTGCCACAAGCAAAAGTGTCCACTTTGAACAATTCCTTAAACAATTGCACAGCAGTGTAGAAGTTATCAAGGTACAAATGGTGGCCTCTGTTAAACAGTCCTCTAGCAAGATCCCACACAATTTTCTCTGAAACTCCAAAAGTGGACGGACAACCAGGGGGTCAATAGTGGAATCCCTACCAGTGTACACACGCAAATTAAAAACATATCCTGTCCTACTCTCAGACAACATATACAGCTTAATTCCATAGCGTGCCCTCTTGCTAGGAATGTACTGCCTAAAAACCAAACGGCCCTTGAACAGGACCAAAGACTCATCAATAGATATTTCTTTCCCTGGAGTATAGATCTCTGAAAATCGATCTACAAAGTGATCAAGAACAGGCCGAATCTTAAAAAGACGGTCACATTCAGGGTGATCTCGTGGCAACGCCAAACCATTATCAACAAAATGCAGCATCCGAAGCAAAAGTAAATACCGATCACGAGTCATAACTGCAGGAAATATGGCCGTTGCCATCAAGGGACTGGTAGACCAATATGAACCCATGGACGGCTTCCTTATCAAACTCATCAAAAAAGTCAGACCCAAAAACTTCTTCATCTCTTCCAAATTTGTGGGACTCCACCGGGTAGATCTAGAATGGGGCCTAAGTCTGGCACTGTTGTCCCTCAAAAACTGTTCAGCATACAAATTAGTCTGCTCAACAATCTCACCCAAAAATACATCATCCATAAACAACTGAAAATACTGTATAGGCAAATAATGTTCACAATCCACTCTACACCCTGCATAACCACTAAAGGCAGGCAACACCGGCTGCACCATGTTTGGATCAACCCAGAGTCCAGCACTTCCAGTAGGAAGCCTAGCAGCCCCACGCTGCAATCCAGATGCCTCTTGCACCATCGGCACAGTAGTATCCTCCTCTAAAACAGGCACTTCATCCGCACTGAGAGTAGATTCATCCACACCGAGAGTACCTTCATCTGCACTGAGAGTACCTTCATCATCCGATGATTCCATGTGGAGAGAAAACTCACTGCCTGAATCTTCCGCTCCCTCCTCTCCCTCAGACGCACTGTCAGTCTCATAATCCTGCTCAGAGGAAGATTCAATAAGCAAACCAACCACCTGCTGAGCAGTCATTCTACGGCTAGCCATAATGCTTACTAATAAAGGTTACTTGTCAAACAAGTCAACAACAACAAACCCTTTGTAAAAAAAGAAATAAACAAAATGTAGCTTTATCACAAAGACCTATATACTCCAACACTATACCACTCACATGACAGAAGCAGCTAGACTCACCACCACCTACTCTGCACAGACACAGTGAAGATCAACAATATCCCACTAAAAAAGAAAAAAAAAAAATTACACATAAGACAATGCAAAACATCGCAAAGAATTTCATGCTCTGAACACTAACAAATATGCTGCCATTATGACACCACTTACAAAAAAATTCATTCATGCATGACAATAATACTCATTTGGAGTACACACAACAAAAATATTTTTCTTACCAAATAAATGCAATTACGCAAAACTGCAGAACAACCACTGCCGAAACCGCAAACAGGAATCAAAAGCTTTACACTAGAATAAAAAGGAGAAAAAAACATTACAATCATAAAATGCAAATAATGCACCAGTCCACACACAATCCACCAGCCAAGCTAAGGGGTAGGTGGGCCAAAGAGTATAAATACAATATTCACCCCCGTAAAAGGGGAGCAACCCTTGCCATTTTGGCCACTCCCCAACACAAAAATTAAAAAACCCTGGTGACTACTGGCTTCTGCCCTCCTTGGGGGCAGATGGGCCTAAAAACATACTGCTATTCTGCCACCCAAAGAGGGCAGAAATGGCCACAATCATCCTCCCATAAAGGGGAGCGACCCTTGCCCAAGGGGCCGCTCCCCAACATAAAAAAACCCTGGTGGCCTAGTGGACCTACAAATAAACAAATCAGCCAATCTGCTCCTCAGGATGGCAGAAACGGCCAAATTAATGCTCCCCAAAGGGGAGCAACCCTTGCCCAAGGGGCCACTCCCCTCAAACAAATCCCTGGTGGTCTAGTGGGCCCAATTTTTTAAAAAACATGGCGATCTGCCCTCCTGGGGGAGACACAGCCACAAATATTGCCCCCAAAGGAGAGTGACCCTTGCCCAAGGGGTCACTCTCCACAAATAAATGCCTGGTGGACTAGTGGGAAGATACCTTAAGGTATCTTCTGCACACGATCTCTCACTACTCAACTCTACTCTCAACTCTATTCACAACTGGATGTTAGATCACCAACTCATTCTGAATCCCGCCAAAACTGAATTCCTCCTCCTCTCTACCTCTCTCTCACCTCCTCCTGTTCAATCTTGGATGGATCAGCTGAACCTACTCAACAACAAACCCATCATTGTCGACAGCGCTAAATCCCTAGGTGTCATTCTTGACAAAAGACTCAACCTAGTCTCCCACATCAACTCTATTGCTAAGAACGCACGAAACCAGTTGCGCCTTCTACGGGGGATCCGTCGGTTCTTCCCGGAGAAAGACTTAAAAACCTTGGTACAATCTCTGGTTCTCTCAAGACTTGATTATTGCAATTCTCTTCTGACGGGCCTACCCAAATCCCACCTCTCCCCTCTCAAATCCATCATCCATTCAGCAGCTCGCTTCATTTCAGGGTCTAAACGAAGCGACCACGTCACTCCTATCCTCTCTTCGATGGCTTCCGATCGAGGCAAGATCTATTTACAAAACTGCCTGAATCACACACAAAGCCTTACACACCTCCTCCCCTCGTTACCTGGCAAATAAATAGAAATTGTCCGGTGGCTCTCGCCCTTCTCGCAATGCGGAAAAGCTTCTGCTTGAGCCCCCCCCCGTCTTCAAAAAGGGAAAGATCGATGGCGCAATCCTTCTCAGGAAATGCGGTGAGAATCTGGAACTCGCTTCCCCCATTGCTCCGTGCCACCTCCTCTACCCAGATCTTCAAAGCTGACCTCAAATCTCTTCTCTTCCAAAGACACTTTCAGAACTAATACTTTCACTCTCAGCCACCTCTAGGAATTTCGCTCTTCATTGTAAATTTGTACTTTTTCCTGTACATTCCTCACCCTTGCGTGCTGTGTTGGATTTTATGTTTGTGTACCCTTCATTTTAAGTCTCCTGTTTAATTCACGCCCTCTCTACTCCCTCAAAGAAGTTCTTCCACTATAGGAAAATCTGTACTCCATTCCTATAGAAGTGCCTTCCCAGTGTGTTCTGAGTGACTGACACTTATTGCAGTATTATACCTCTATTTGTATTTTCTATCTCATGTATGCACACGTGTCACTTTTTCCTCTTGTAACGCATACCTCTTTTTGTATCTTGGTTGTTTTGTTATTTGCACAATTGTCACTTTTTCCTCATGTAATGTAACGTTTCCTTTTGTATTATGCTCACTTGTAACCTTCTCCTCATGTAATGTTACTGTCCTACTGTGAAGCGCTCTGACACCTTCGGGTACAGTCCACGCAGGCATTAATTAAAATAAATATATAAAATAAATAAATAAAGGGCACTATCCTTTGGCCGATCGGCCACAAACAAAGCCCCCAAAGGGGAGTGACCCTTGCCCAAGGGGCCACTCCCCACCGTTTCTCCCTGGTGGTCTAGTAGGCACAATACGAAAAACTGCCCCCCCCCCAGGGGGGCAAAGCACAAAAACATATGGCCCCCAAAAGGGGAGCGACCCTTGCCCAAGGGGCCGCTCCCCCAAACAGTATTTTGATGCGCAATTACCCAAAAAAAAAAAAAATCCCTGGTGCCTAGTGGGCATTCCTGCTGCACGATCGCATGATCGTGCAGCAGGAATGCACAAAAGAGGCATCGGGGGAAAGGAAAACCCTTTCCTTTCCCTCGATGCCTCTTTTGATTCAAATCCCCCCTCCCCGGAGCCAAAACTCACCTGATTTCCCCAACGCGCTGGAAGCAAATGGCTTCCAGCGCGTCGGGGAAGAAAGGGATACCCTCAATGACGCCAGCGCGCCTCGCGCGCTGACGTCATTGATGAGGGGCGGGGGAGGCAGGGAAGCCCTTCCCCTGCCTCCCCCAAAAAAACAACGATCGGATTCCCACGGGGGAGCGCCAGCGCTTCCCCCGTGGGTGGTCTTATGACGAGCTGGACTCGTCATGAGCACACGACCACTGTGTCCAGCTCGTCATAAGCATCGAAGGGGTTAAACCCTTCATCGCAATCAAACAACTATCAACGTTTTTAAACCATTGTTTCCATTTGAACTTCTGTATGCCTGGTTTAGCAAGAAAAACTGTGGGGCAGTGAACATTCTGCATATTGACCACATTTAATGAATAGACCAATTAGAAGAACCAGGGTAAACTCTTTTTTTTGTAATTTATTTTATTGAGATCCATCAAAATTCCAATTCATCCATATAATACAGTATCATTTCTTGTCTATGCACCACTAATCAATAAGTACAGCATACATATTCGCAGCCAAAGTTGCAGAGAAAACAGTCAACAGGAAACTGACACGATTAATTGAAGAGAACGCCGTCCTTGACCCGTCCCAATCTGGATTCCGAAGCAACCACAGCACAGAGACCGCCCTACTCGCCGCCACAGACGACATCCGCACCCTCCTGGACCAAGGCCTCTCCACAGCCCTCATCCTACTCGACCTATCAGCGGCCTTCGACACCGTCTCCCATCGCACACTAGTCACCAGACTACAGGACGCAGGCATACAAGGAACAGCCCTGGACTGGATCCGATCATTCCTCACCGGAAGAAGCCAAAGGATCAGACTCCCACCCTTCCTCTCCGACCCCACGAAAATCACCTGCGGAGTCCCACAGGGTTCATCACTGAGCCCCACCCTCTTCAACATTTACATGGCCCCCTCGCAGCCATCGTCCGACAACACGGCCTCAACATCGTATCCTACGCCGACGACACCCAGCTCATCCTCTCCCTCACCAAAGACCCCACCACTGCCAAACTCAACTTCCAGAAAGGAATGCAAGACGTCGCAGTCTGGATGACCAACAGCTGCCTGAAGCTCAACGCCGAGAAGACAGAAGTCCTCGTCCTCGGTACCACCCCTTCTGCATGGGACAGCACCTGGTGGCCGACTGCCCTCGGAAGCCCACCTACCCCTTCAGACCACGCCAAGAACCTCGGCATCGTACTCGACTCATCACTCACCATGAACAGACAGGTCAACGCCGTCACCTCCAGCTGCTTCAACACCCTCCGCATCCTCCGCAAGACCTTCAAGTGGATCCCCCCTGAGTCAAGGAAGACAGTCACCCACGCACTCATCACCAGCAGACTGGACTATGGAAACGCACTCTACGCCGGCATCAACAAGTCCCTACTCCGCAAACTCCAGACAGTGCAGAACACCGCCGCCAGACTCATCCTCGGCATCCCCTGACACGAACACATCAGCCAACACCTACAAAGTCTCCACTGGCTCCCCGTGGAGAAAAGAGTCACTTTCAAAATCCTCACTCACGCCTACAAATGCCTACACAACAACGGACCCAAATACCTCAACGACAGAATCAACTTCCACGTACCCAAAAGAAACCTCCAATCTTCCAACCTCGCACTGGCCGAAACCCCGCGCATCCACAGAGCCAGAGCAGGCGGAAGATCCTTCTCTCACACTGCAGCCAAGACCTGGAACGAGCTCCTGGCAGACATCAGACGCGCCCCCTCCCTGAACACCTTCAGGAAGACCCTCAAGACCTGGCTCTTCGGCTAAACAGATCTGCGGACCCCCCCCCCTCAGCGCCTTGAGACCCTCACGGGTGAGTAGCGCGCTTACAATTCCCCTGGTTGGTTGACATATTCAGGAATATAAAATAATGTACAGAGCAGAATAAAAGCGAGAGTAACATTGAGTTAAGAATCATTAGAAACCAGATATAATACAGATTCTTTTGATAAAAGGCAATTAAAGTGCTTAAAGTGCAAACTAAAAAGGGATGTGCAAGTGTGCAAAGTGTCAATCCTAACATTTATATAATGTATATAATCATCATACTAGCAACCCCTTGAAATAAACAATGTACTTCTCTCTAAAATACAGAAAAAATAGATAATATAAAATGAAAATTAGCGGGATGATATTAAGATCCTTTGCTCTGGCCTTAGTATTTAATCAAAATACCGTTCCCACAATTTTTCAAATTTTCTGATCCCTCCCATTTCACATTGCATATAGCCTTTCACTATTTCTAACTTGCTACATTTTCCGAGCCCGCTCACACATTGTTGGAACCCGACAAGATCGCCATTTTTGAAGCAGAAGGGACCTAGCCACCGCTGTTGTGATATATATATTATTTATCGGATAGGCGGAGAGATGGATCATATCCCAGGACTTTCCGCCAGCTATTGGATGCCAGTTTAATTGGGCACTCAATCTCCAAATACCGAAATATTTCATTCCAGAACCCCTGGACCAAAGGGCACTGAGTGATTATATGCGTCCAATTAGCAGCCGGTTGATTTAAACAGCAGAAGCAGTGACAGGACTGGTTAGGGTTAATCTTGGAGAGAAACTGTGGGGTTCTGTATAGTAGCCATTTGCTAAAAAATAGCAGCAGGCGCCAATTAGCTCCATGTAACACGCTAAAATTAAGTTTATTAACCTCAGTCCACATTCTAGCTGTTAATTCCAACCCTTCATGTTTTTCCCATTTTGTCATTGCTTTCCGAGTAAGGTCCAGACCTCTTGTAGAGGCCAAAAGTTTTTTCCATTCCCTGGATCTCCTATCTAAATCTGCTTCAAATAGTGCAAGCACCATATTTTTACTCTCGTTTATTTGAACCAGATCCAAATTACTGAGAATTTTATACAGCAATCTATAAGAGCAAAGGAGAAGGAAATGATTTTGGATTAAATCGCAGATTTTGGAAATATTGAGCCACCTTTCCTTCACAATAATGTCAGAGATTTTCCTAAACCCGGCTTTAGCCCATTTTTGGAATATTTCAGATAAAACTTTAGTCCCTAATTCAGAAGCGAGTTTGGATAAGGGGGTGGTAATGTTAAAAACAGGGATTGCATATCTTCTAAAAAATTCCTGGCGTTTGCGATAAAACCACTGCATGCTCTTATAGCGGATTTTTTGGGGCGATTTCGTTATTTTTTGCGGAGAGTGTATCTGATGCTCTGTGCAGATTAACAGCATAAAGTAGTTCTCAAATATTCCTGTATGCGATTCTATTTTGAACCTAGACATATAATGTGCAAAGTATGCAAAATAGTAATCTCTAAGATTAGGAAGCGCTAGCCCACATTTTTCCAAATCCTCATATAAAGTGCTTAGTGCAATTCGGGGAGGTTTTTTTTTCCAAATAAAGGAAGTAAACATAGATTTGACCTTTTTAAAAAAAGAGGCAGTTAAAACACATGGAATAGCTGAAAATAGGAAATTGAATAACAGGAGTACAGACAACTTAATCAGCGAAACCCTCCCCATAATGGTTAATGGAAAAGATTTCCAGCGTGATAATAAATCCTGTACTTTTAAAAGCAGTGGGGAGAAATTTAAATCATATAAATCCGCAAACTGTGGCGAAAACTTAATTCCTAAATATCTAATCAGAGTAAACTCTTGTAATCCTTTCAGTGACTTGTAATTTCTCACATATCAAAACAAGCAGAGAACATCATGAAACATGAGCCAATCGTGAATCAAGATGGTTAGTCAATCAGAGCTATGCTTACATTCCAGGCCAATAACCTATACTCAGTGTTGCTGCAGTACAAGGCATGAATCCTAGGAAGTAAGACTAAGGGGCCGATTCCGATCTCGGCCGGTAAGGGCTCCGAATCGGATTCGGCTTAACCGGATCCGATTCGGAGCCCTATTTCCCGACCGATTCGTACGCGCGTCCGGGCGAGCGAGTACGATGCGAAATCGCCGACCGACTCGTCCGGGCGTCCCGACCGCTCCGACCGACTCGTTCCCGGGTCTAACCGCACCGACCGACTCGCTCGGACTCGACTCGCACCGCGCAATGGAGACGTTCCCCGGCCGGGTAAGTACGGTGCGCCCCGCGAGCAGTCCGACCGAGCCGCGCACTCCGGCTCCAAAGAGCAGTCGGAGCCGTACTTTGGGGGTCCGTGTCGGACCCCCCTGTATGCGTAGACGCGCGAGTCGCACACAGGGGGGACCCATGGGTCCCCCCTACACGTGCATGTATGGCGCGACCCGCATCGACGTGAACACGCTGTAAGGGGCGTCCTTGTTCGCGTCGTGCCCATTGAGTCAATGGGAGCCCGTGTACGCGTCGTACGACTGGCTCCCATTGACTTCAATGGGAGTCCGACCGAATCGAGTCCGATAGCATACGTGCGCATCGTACTCGTTCGGTCGGACTGCTAGGGTCCGATTCGGTCGGAAATCTCTCCGGGTCCGGCTCGGTCGGAGAGATTTCCGGCCCGAATCGGAATCGGCACCTTAGTCAGTAGTACAGTGAAAATACGGTGAGTTAAACTAATTACAAATTGCAAAAATTGCTGCCTTCAGCATTGTGAGTGATTGAAGGCCACCTTGAATAGCTGCGCGACGAAACTCAAACATGCTCTTGAGGTAGAGGAGCTTCTCTGCCTTCTGCTGGTGCAAGAACACTGGCTCAAGATAGGAGCATGATCTGCCACTTCCTCGTAGCTTTTAGCTGAAGTGAGAATAGCGCGAGTCTTCTTGTGAGTGGCTACTGACTTTAGCTGTGTATCTGCTTACATAGGATACCACTTAACTCTTACGGTGCCCATGACAGAGTGGTTCCGTCATGAGCACCAGTGCTCGTGTGCTCATGACGGAACCATTCCATCATGTGCACAAACGCACTGAATCCCTCTGCTGTAAACAGAAGAGGGATTTCCTTTTTTTTTGGCCTTGGAGGTGGGGAAGAGCATTCCCAACCTCCCGAGGCATTTCTTTTTTCACTGTAATGACGATTGCGCGCATGGCGCGCTGACGTCAATACATTGAAATTTAAACTGAAACATAGTTTCAGTTTCACTGTTTTGGTGCTCGTGGGGCTATATCAGCCCCCCGAGCACCGAAAAACACGGGAAAGGTATCATAGGAAAGTGGAGAATATCCCCTTTCCAATGCTACCCCTCCCTAGTGGATCCCTACTTCCTGCTTGGGGATCGCCCCAGGAGGGTGATCCCCAAGCAGGGATCCACCTACTAAGCACCAGGGAGGGGGGAGCAGCCCCTTGGGTAAGGGTCTTTGCTCCCTCCCCATATTGAAATGGTCATATTTAGTCTTTCTGCCCCCCCTGAGGTGCATAAAGCACCCTATACACCAGGGATTTGTTTTTATACTTCAGGGGTGGGGGTTGCCCAGAATGGACATGCCACTTCCCCCACCAAACCTACCAAAAAATGGAAAAGTCTTTCTGCCCCCCCCAGGAGGCAGATGGGGGCAACAGCCCCTGATATGCCCCCTAGGGGGGAGGAAGCCCACTAGGCACCAGAGAGTAGGGTTTTTTTTATACGCAGGGGTGGGGCTGTCCAGATTGGGCATGCCAATGCCCCCACCCCAAAAAATATTGCATAGTCTTTCTGCTCCTCCAGGAGGCAGATGGGGCAAAAGCCCCTTATCTGCCCCCCAGGAGGGCAGAAAGCCCACTAGGCACCAGGGATTATGTTGTTTTTTCTGTCAGTAATCTTTTTATTGAAATTTTCAAGAGTTTATCATTACATAGTGCCATTCCATTCCCTTCTCTCGCTACATACAATATTAGGCTATAGAGAGGTACAGTTGCTTCATGTTGGAGAAGGTGAATGTAGTCAAATATATCATAAACGGCGAAAAAGCACTATAAGTCATCCTTATACATTAGTCAACTAAAGCCAAAATCCCTCTGAACTCCCTCCCTCTCTCCCCTCCCCAAAACATTAAGGGTGCACAGAGTTTCAATGAGATGCGTTTGCATGTATGGTTTGCCTGGTCTGTTCGGAGGGTCCCCAGATATGTCTTCCCTGTTTCATCATCCTGAGCCTACCTAGTGCCCCCCAGTTTTATAGAATTGGAAGAGGTCAAGTGCCCAGGGGGCAGTAGGGCATGCAAACAAGGGAGGCCCTGAGATAAATTCCACTACAGGGCCCCATGTGTATTCAAACTTTTTAAAGGTGTCTGTTAGCACACAAGCCATTCTCTCCATGGTGAGAGCCTGCCACAAACGAGCATACCATTGGGTCATAGAAGGTGTCTTTTTTCGTTTCCACACCGCCGCCACTGCCATTTTGGCTGCTCCTAGCCACAGCCAAAGAATAGTTCTATCACTAACCATTTGACGTTTGAGAGTGTCAGATCTGAGACCCAATTGTGTTGACCACAGGTCAGCGGGGATGGGGTAGCCCAGTATATCCTTAATCTGTGCCAAAATCTCTGACCAAAATGGTCGGATCGTTTGACAGTCAACCATATATGCCTGAAATCCCCTTGGAGTCCACAGCCTCTCCAGCATAAATCAGAGGTCTTGGGAAAGATCAATTTAAGTTTCGTAGGGTATAGGTACCAATCATTGAGTACTTTATAGTGGGCCTCTCGCATTCCCATTGATCGGTTGAATTTGTGTATGTCCATATACAGTTTGTCCCATTGCTTATCTGCGATGCTTACCCCCAAAATGTGCTCGCATATTGGCCTGTGCCTGAGTTGCTCAGTATGCAATGTGGACTGCAGTATCTTATAGAAGTGCAAGATCGTATCTTTCGTGCCCTTTTCTGACTTCGCTAGCTTCTCTATTGGTGTGAGCTCCTTACTCGCTGCTTCGCTAACCCCCCCGGGAGAGGACCCAGTGTCTAAGCTGAGTTTAGCGGTAGTATTCATTGGCTGGGAAGTTAAACTCCCTCTGAGAATGCTCAAATGTGAGAGTGACCCAGTTATGGAACAGGTCAGAAATCGTACGACATCCCCCTTCCTTCCACCCATCGAAGGGTCCCGGTGCATATGCGGGCAGGAACTCTGGGTTATAGGGTATGGGTGTACAGGGTGATGGGAAAGTGGTCAGAGCCGATGACCTGTGGAGATCGTCCCATACCTTAAGGGTAGTTTTAGTAGGTGTACTTAGGTAAACATTGGATGGTCGCTCCGCTTTGGGGTTCCACAGTAAGTCCCTTATGTTCTTCCCTGCCACTGCCCTGTCCATATGTAGCCAGTATTTGTCGAATACCCGGGATGACCATTCTGTAATCACTCGGGGTTGGGCTGCTTTGTAATATAGGTTCATGTCTGGTAGTGCGAGTCTCCCCTTGTTTTTGGGAAGCCGGAGTTGTCGAAATGATAATCTTGCCCATTTTCCTTGCCAGATAAAGTGGATGATCAATGACTTTAGTGTGCCGAAGAACTCTTGCTCTACTTCCTCAGAGCCTGAAAGAGGAAAGGTCAATCCATGCAATCGAAGGCCTTCTCGGCGTCGAGCACCAGAAGAACCGCTGGTATCTCTTTTTTATTTGCTTTTTCCACGAGATGGAAGACCCTCCTTAGATTGTCATGAGTTTGCCTGCTTTGAATAAACCAAGATTGGGCCGGTTGGATTAATTCTGGCATTAGTGACTCTATTCTACTGGCCAATATCTTTGTGTATATGTTAGCGTCCAGATTAAGGAGCGCTATTGGCCAGTGGGAGCTGCATAGTTGAAGATCCTTCCCTGGCTTGGGCAGCACTGAAATAAGGCTCTCCCCCATAGTTGTCGTCACCCTCCACGACTCCGCAAAAAAGTTATATAGATTTACTAATTGCGGGAATACTTCAGCCCCGAAAGTCTTATAAAATTGGGCTGTCAAGCCATCCGGGCCCGGCAATTTATGTGATTTTAGATTAGCTATGGCGCTGCCCACCTCCTCTGGGGTTATCGGTGCTCCCAGTGTGTCATTTTGTTTTGCTGTCACTTTCAGGAGCTCCACTTCCTCCAGGTATCGCGCTTGCTCGGTTGTATAGTAGCTCTCTGCCTGGTATAAATTTGCGTAGAATTGGCCAAACGGGACCGCTTTACCTGTCTCCGTAATTGCTTTAACCACCCCCTGGTGTCCTTATGTCTCCTATATAGTCTTTTTTCCTTTTTATCCTCAGCTGTCTGGACAGGTGTGCTCTCACCTTATTGCCTTTCTCGTAGGGGGAGCATTTCAGTCAGAGGAGGGTTAATTCTGCCCTATTATTATTATTATTGTTTTTGCAATTATTATGTCTAGCGTTCAGTTTGCCCCTGAGGTCCGTTACCTTTCTTTGTAAGCTCAAAATAGGCTGTCTCTTGTGTTCCCCTTCTGCCTCTTGCAATTCTGTCTCCAACGCCAATCTCTCCTGTGGCCTGCAACTCCGCATTAAGTGTGATGCACAGCCCTCTAAGGACTGCCTTGAAGGCATCCCAATTAGTAGACTGAGAGGTGTCTTTGGGATCATTTCTAAGAAAATATTCCTTAATCGACTTGCGTAGTTCGTCATGCAATAAGCGACCCCTTGAAAGGGCAGCTGGAAAAAAACCATCTCTTATATTTTGGTGGGGGACTATCCCTGGCCAGAGTCAGTGTACATGGAGCGTGATCCGACACAGTAATAGGGCTTTTGGAGGTGGCCTGCAATGCTGGGGCTACGTTCTGACTTGCAAAAAATTTAGTTGATCCTAGAGTAGGACCTGTGTGTTTCGGAAAGAAAATATAATCTCTATCCATTAGGTGCATCATGCGCCATGTGTCTATTAAGCCCAGCGTGGGGAAATCTTTTTTCAATGCTTTAGAAAAGGTGCTGGAGATTGCCCTTTGGGACTGTGTGCTATCCAGGACTGCATCCCATGTTAAATTGAAATCCTCCAGTAAAAAATGTCTCCCTCAGCGAACCCCCCCCCCAACCATGATAGGACCTTAGATATGAATGTGGTTTGATTGGTATTGGGTGCATAAATGGAGGCAAACATACAAAGGCGGCCCTGTAGTTTCCCCTTAACCATGACTATCCTGCCCTCCTTATCTATTTTGCTTCCTTCCGGCTGGAACTTCAACAAACTATGAAAGAGCAGTGAGAACCCATTGTGTTTGTCGTGGCCAATGAGCGATAAATAATGGAGTAAGCCCTATGGTTTAACCGTTGTTCCTCTGCCGTTTTCATGTGTGTTTCCTGCAATGCGACGATATCATGCCTCTGGTCTTGGAGTGTTAGGTTTGAAAATTCCATTCTCGCTATACACTTGTTCTACATTATATTAGGTTAGCAGTGTGCGGCTAAATTACACACCATTCGTATCCACGTTATGCAACCCACTGAGTTATCCCTGCAATGTGCGAGCTTCAGTTAGCGAGTGTGACTCCATTTTGAATTTTGTAATCCCTATTAGGCTGTGTCTGTACTAGGCCTTATTATTCGTATTGCTTGCCTCAGCAGAACACTGTATTTAGTTATTATTTTCTTTTCTGTCCAAGGTTGCCTTCTGACTTGCTAATGAATAGGCCATTCTGCCCTCGCATACCTATCCTTGTGTGTAGCTCTGCTCCCACGTTAGGAGACACCAAAACCCAGCACGGCAACCTTGAGATAGTGATAGCGTGTACCCATCTAGCCGGTGGTAGCCCATCCTTCTGTGCCTCCTTTGTTCATGTTCGGCCTAAGCCGGTAACTTTCCATTGTGGGCGTGGTTGGGAGGCCCTTGGGAGGAATGATTATGCATTGCAGACTGTTGGGGAGCCAGTCCCTCGCCAGACATCTTAGGGTGCAGGTCAGATTGGACTCCTCTGCAGAGTATTGCTAATAAACAACTGTTTGTATTCTCTACTGTCTGACCGTCTCTCCATTTTGTGGAAGGCGATAAGAGGTTGTAAATAACCCGGGTGGCCCTTTTCGGGCCACTTCCTTCAGGAGGTATTTCCATAATCTGGCATTTGCCAGGGGAGGTAAGTCCCTTGACATTCCATGTAAGCAAGGCAAGAACCATTATTACTTAACGTATGGGGCAGTGTGCCAGCCTACACTCGGTAGATTCAGTCTTTCGTTGGAGTTATATCCACCTTCTCTCCCTGCCACTAATGGACACCTCGTCTGGCCCACTCTCACCTCCATACATGATTCGTATGAGTAAAAAACCACCTGTGCACGCCCAACCATAATAACAAATGAATCCTAACTCAGAACATTTGGGGTCAACCTGACCCAACTTCACACAGTATACCTTAGTAAATCACATTTCTTGTGTACTTAACGTGGCCGTATTGGTCCATGTCCATTTATGGCGAGCTGTAGAGTGTTATATTCAAGTCACTTGCCCCTGGGTGGCTTTGGGAAAGGCTTTGAGCAGTTCATCTCCCCCCTTTTCCCAGGAGGTTATCTCAACCCTTACCCCTGCTGATCATTGCACAAAATAGATACCTTTTCCTTCTCCACCCCTGAACACCACCAAACCTCAAGAGTGATCCCATGTGGCCAGCCTGTGCCATCTTCAGTAGAGTGTAGCCAAGTGTTCAGAGATCATTCTATCCACCGATCCACCGTCCCTGAATGACCTACCTTCCCCAAGTGGAGTCATTTCTTCTTTTGCAGCTTCAGTCTTTTCTGTTGCTGCCATTGGCCATCTCCGCCTGTCTCCACAGTTTTTCTCCTCGTGTCACCTTCCAAATTTGCACTCCCTGTTTCCTCTGGGATTGTTGGGCCCAGGTGTTTTGCCGCCTCAACATAGGAGGAACAGTGGTGTTGGTTGATATGCAGAGAAAACGCGATTCCAAAGGGGTATGTCCACCGGTACTTTATGCTATCTCGTCGTAGCTTGTCCGTGACTGGGCGAAGTAGCTGCCTGTGCGCCAGCGTTGCTGGTGCTACATCCTGATACAGATCATACTTGAAACCCTGGAAAGACACTACATCTTTCGATCTCGCTGCTTGAAGGATAGCCTCCCTCATCTTGTAGGAGTGCAGTTTAGCCAGGACGTCTTGTGGTCGTTTATTTCCTCCAGTAGGCAGTGGGCCCACCCTATGTACCCTTTCAATTTTTATCTTCACACCCGAGCCGAGTAACTCTCCAAGCAGCCCCAAGACAAAGGCTTCCAGGTCTGATCCCTCCGCTCCTTCCTCCAAATTTCTCAGATGAACATTGTCTCTCCGGGTCCTGTTCTCCAGATCCTCGCATTTCAGGATATTGACTTGTAGCTGCTCGTGGAGCCTTTTTGTCGTGTTTTCCATCTCTGCCATTTTATGTTCTAGTTCCTGCACTTTAGATTCGACTTCCAGAGTGCGACTGCCGACTGAGTCAACTTCTTGCTGCAATGAGGTGAGTTTGCCCTGTATATCAGCATGCAGGGCCTTCATTGAACCCTTGAGGTCTGCCTTGATTTCCTCTCTGAGCCCTTTTCCTGAAGCCTCTCAAGGAGGCCAACAGGTCTTCTTTAGTGAGCGCCATCTCTTCCTCCAGTCTGTCTTCTGATGTTGTCCCTCTTGACTCAGTAGGCGTGAAATAACTGGAGACTCTATTTGTCTGTGTCTTTTTGGGTGGCATAGAAACCGTATTATCCACAGAGCGTCCCCTACGGGGCTGAGTGGTGTTTTGTTTTGTGCTGAATTCCCCTTGTAGGGGCTGATCCTCCAGGGCCTAAGTGTCTCTGCTGGTCTGGGGTCTTTACCAGGGCTCGTCTCTGTATATATGATGGTGGACTCAGTGGCCCCTCCTGTCGACTTGACTGCTCCCAGTTGGTCCCCCTTGACTCTTCGGCTTCATCTCCTCCGTAGTAAGTCTACAGACTGATGAGGACCTCTCCCCAGCTACCTGCAAGAGGGGTCGTAGTGGTTCTCTCACCCTGTGCCGGACTGAGCACTTGGTAAATCCCTTCAAGCTATCCACCCCTGCCTGCAGAGCGTCTCTTACATCATATATGTCCCTGTGGGTGGGCCAGCTGCCTTCAATTCCTTGTAGTCTTACTTGTGTGCAGCCCTTTTTGCTGATGCTGGTAGCTCTGTTGCAAGCACCGGAAGCTGTAGGTGCTTCTTGTAGGTTCTGAAGATGTTCTATGTCGCATGGATGGCCGCCATGTTGAGGTCAGGCACTCAAGAGTGTGAAGAATCCCGCTATGGGGCCCCGTCTAACATCAGTGCCCGACTTATACAATGCTCCAAGCCTACTCTGGCCTCTTGGGCAGCAGCCCTGTTGCCACTAGCCCCATTAGATCCTGGTGCTCGTCAGGGCTATCTGGTGTTCAGGCAACCGCCATTTTGGTGTCAGGCGTCATCATCCCCACGTCTCCCGCAGTCTTTCTCGGATCTGGGGGGGGGGAGGGTAGAAGTACAACTGTCCCCTCTGTGCACCTACCTGCCGGTGAAGCAGATTTCCATTCTGGGATTGGCGTGGTATAAGGAGTTGATCATGCGCCTGATCTGACACTCCTCTCTTGCTTCCCTTGCGCTTTTCTCACAGTCGGAGCCCACGTCCCCCCTGGGGTTCGTGCTCATCCACGGTGTCTCCTCTTTTCTGTCACAACCCGCCACCTGAGAATCGACCCCGCTCTGTGCCGCTGAAGACTTCCCGCCTCAGGTCTTCCTGTTGCGTCCCGAGCCTCAACGGCGATCTGCAGCCTCGCTAGTTCCAGTCCCTCGTCAGTTATTCTCTGGTGAGTTTCTGGCACCTCCAGATGCACCGACCTCTCCTCTCGTCATTTGCAGCAGGGGACCCCGCCACACCTTCATTTAAGTGACTCTTTTCATGATGTCGCCATGGAGCCTCAGCGGTTTTTATCGGGACACCAAGGGGAACGCTGGGTGGTACGACATTTGTGCCAGTGTCACAGGCACTAGGCCTAACCACACAAGTGAGGTACCATTTTTATTCGGAGACTTGGGGGAATGCTTGGGAGTGGAAGTGTGTGGCTCCCCGCAAATTCTAAAACTTTCCATCACAGAAATGTGAGGAAAATGTGTTACTTTTTACAAAGTTTGAGGTTTGCAAGGGAATCTGGGTAACAGAACCTGGTGAGTGCCACACAAGTCACCCCATCCTGGCTTCCCCAGTATGTCTAGTTTGCAAAAATGTACAGGTTTACCAGGTTTACCTAGGTGACAGCTGAGCTAGGGTCTAAAATCCACAGCTAGGCACATTGTGAAAAAAGGGTCAGTTTTCAGTGGAAAAATGTAATGTGTCCACATTGCGATTTGGGCCGTTTCCTGTCGCGGGTAATAGGCATACCCACACAAGTGAGGTACAATTTTTATCAGGAGACTTTGAGAAATGTTGGGTGAGTGGAAGTTTGTTGCTCCCTGCAGATTCCAGAACATTCCAACACAGAAAACTGAGGAAAATTAGTTTTTTTTTTACAAGGTTTGAGGTTTGTAAGGGATTTTGGGTAACAGAACCTTGTGACAGGCACACAAGTCACCCCATCCTGGATTTCCCTGGGTGTCTAGTTTTCAAAAATGTATAGGTTTGCTAGGTTTCCCTAGGTGCAGACTGAGCTAGGGTCCAAAATCCACAGCTAGGCACATTGCAAAAAAAGGATCAGTTTTCACTGGAAAAATGTGATGTGTCCACTTTGCGTGTTGGGCCCTTTCCTGTCACAGGCACTAGGCCTACCCACACAAGTGAGGTACCATTTGTATCGGGAGACTTAGAGGAACACAGAATAGTAGAACAAGTGTTATTACCAAAAGACTTTCTTTCCATTTCTGCCTTCCAAATGTAAGACATTGTGTAAAAAAGAAGCCATTTTGAAAAATGTCCACTAATTCACATGCTTGTATGGGTACCCACAATTTTGGAGCTGTGCAAATACCACTGCTTTTAAACTCTATGGGGTATATTCACAAGAACGTGTGATAAGTACCGCAAGAGTAGCGTAACGCAACTTTCAATAACGCAGCCTATCACGGGAAAATAACCCCGTGTCAAAGTGGAATTCACAACAAGGAGGTACCATGCGATAGCCACCAGATAACGCGTCAAATGTCAGCGTGAAAATCAACGCCACGCCCCAAAAATGTAAAACGCGAGAAATCATGCGATGAGGCCAATCGCGGTACAGAAATCAGCGAACACCAGCCACAGGCCTGTAAATCCCATGCGGCCGGCGGAAAAAAGCACCATAAAAGAAAGGGAAAAAAAAGCCCAAAAACTATTCAAACTGCGTAGCAACATGGATGCACCCGGACAGAGTGCAGAGGACAAGCCGAACACCACAAGCCCTACGGAGGACCATCCAGGAACCCTGCTTTCGGGGAAGGGCAAGGACAAGAGGAAGAGGAAGACCGGGTACAGTCCGCAGGAAGACCAAATCATCGTCACGGGGGTGACCGAACACCATCAACAACTGTTCGGCACCTCCACTGTGGCACTGGCAACCCAAACCGAAATATGGCAGGCCATCGTCACCAAGGTCAATGCAGTCGGAGTGTCCAGGAGGTCACTGGAGGAGGTCAAGAGGCGCTGGCATGATCTGAAAAGGCAGACCAAACATAAGCTCGCCTACAACAGGGAGGCAGCAACGGCGACTGGAGGTGGGAGCCCTGCGACACAGGAGGAGCTGGAGGAAATGGTGGCCACAGTCAGCAGTGAGGAGACGGTGGCAGGATTGGGGGGCCTGGACACAGCACGATACGACCTGACCCAACAGCAACAGGGTGAGTAACCACTAGTGACGGGGGGCCCGGGGAGATGGGCACAATAGCACACATGCACAATTACGCGCAGCACACAGCACACCCACAATGACCGTGGAACATGTCCCTGAATGCCTTGGCACACTGCAGCACACATAGAAACGCCAAGTAGGCCCCCATCCACAATGTGCACAGAGGGCCCCCCCCATCACCAATATCACAACCGACCCGTGCACATGTGCTGGATCCAGCAAAGCAGCTGCTCCGTGACCCACACTGACTATGCAAGTAACACTGCATGTCCGATAGCATGGCAGCTGCCCCAAAAAAATGACATGGCCCACGAAGCGACATGGAGGTAGCCAAGTGCGGATCACATCCGTAAAAGAGCAGGTCACACTCCGACGTGTCCACGTGCACCCACAAACCATGCCTTACAATACACGCAGCAGACGAACAATGCACCAGGCCACAAAAACAGTTCGCGAGCACACATGACCCAAGTCAAGAGCAAATCAGGCCCTAAAAAGCACACAATTCAAAGGCACCCCGCCTCAAAGGGGGAAGGCTACACGAAATCAGAGCTGCAGGGGCAACTCACCCACAATGCAGCACACACACATAGCAATCACAGAACATCAGTAATGAAGGCAATGTGGTACAAAGTGCAACACCAGCACCACAGGACAGAGCTCACAACAGGTTCCGCTCGTGCGTAGTAACTGTCCACCCACATCTGGCATTGCCTGACACTGTGTGATGATAATGTACGGGTATTACCACACATCCGTCATGTAGTCGAAAAACACACTGACTGCCATCAAATAGCCAGCACCCCCAAACAGTCACAATGTACATTGGCATGCATTCTGAATGTATACATCTGCAAATCATCACCATACATGTGAAACACTGTTAACCTGCATCTCCCCTTTACATTGCAGAGGGACAAACAACACCCCCTGCAGAGCATACCACACATCCCACCATTGATGATGAAGAGGACAACCTGCACATATGTCAAGACACCCTCTAACGGATGTTGGACAGCCTCTGCACCCCACCCCCAGGAGCAGGCCAGGCCAGCTGCCTCAAGGTGACCCCACCACCTGCACAGACCACACAGCAGGAAACACACACCACCATGGCTGTCTCCCAGGACCCCCCTGACCAATACATGGAATTCCAATAGGTTGGGTTGCCAGGTGGAGTTGGCTCATCAGCTGCGGGTGGGTTTCGAGCTCGTGGCAGCCAAACTCGATGCCATACGTGGGTGCCTGAGTCCTATCAGGGACCACGTACAGTCCCTATCGGACACCCCCTGTATGCACCATGCTCCGCCACAGACCTTGGCTAACCTCGCTGGTGCCATGAGTCTAATACAAGCACTGTCTGGTCAGACAGGCACCAGCCATGACAGCACAGAGTTGGCAGAGATGTGGAGGGCAATGAACACCATGGAGCAGATGCAGGCTGGAAGTATGTCTGCCACAGCTGGACTCCAGCGAGCAGTGGCTGGGAACAGCAATGCCCTGCAGTACTCCAACTTGCCATTGCTGCCACTGAGCCATTCCCAGATGACTGCAGCGGGAACATCGACACACACAGCTCCGACCCCTGATGTGTCCATGGCACACTGATGCTGCCCCATCACCTACACAGTCTGATGTGTCAGGGGCACACAGCGATGCAGCCATCACCCCGCCACACACACCGGACACACTGGACACAGAACCCGTATCAGAGGAGTGAGAAGGGGATGGGAACTACTGTGTGAGGAAGGAGGCAGTAGCATCCATCACCGCCATATGGCCTGTCCCTGCCTGCTCATGACCTATGCATCATGCCCTGGGAAATACCTCCTACTGACCTCCGGAACACCCTGCAACATTCACCCGGACCCCGACATGGACTGCCATTTCTTCCCCGCTGGCCAATCACACAGCAATCCTGCTGCGGACTGCACTCTCCCTCTTCCCAATCACTGTGCAATCCCCAAAGGACTCTGGTTGGCCCACCACTGGGCTTCCATGTGATGTGGGCTTGGATGGCCAGGTACAGCTCCAGCTCCGTCAATCACCTGAATGTGAATAAAACATTCTAAATCACACAGATGTGTCATCACTATGTTCACTCACGTATGGAAGTATGGCTGGATGTGGGGACGATGATTGCACATGAAGGTACACCCTGGTAACTGACATCTATGCGCATGTCTATCCCTGAGACACATGGCCAATTGGATGACTGTGAAGGTGAGTACTAGCTGTGTCCCCATTGCACATCAACAGCAATCTCACAACACCCCAACGTAGGCACACGTCCATGTGTTGAATTGGGCCGTGTGTAGGAGTGACCAAAACGGTGGCAGTCCAGGAGTGGTATCCCACAACACGTGTGACATCAGAACTTCACGTTGCATACCGACTTACACACATCTGTGTGGACACAATCTGTTGTGATGAATGACATTGCTCCACATGGTCAGAGGTTGGACACCATACACACATAGCTGGAGTCATGTAAGTGAACATGTCGTCCAGCACCTATCCAAAAACAATGTCTGGCTCACAGAGGCGGAGCTTGCCAAAGGGACACACCCCCATTGCACATGCGTCAGTCAGTTCCTCCCTGTGTTGTGACGAGGCTCATTGTGGCACACGAGTGGACAATCTAAACAACACACCGCACAGTTAGACACCAGTGGAGTGGCATAGGCTTTATTGGCATGTGCGTGTCAGTACGGACGAGGCAACGGCCACAACAGGCAGGGACATGCTTAAGACACTTACACGCAGCATGGGTACATGTCGAGGTTCAGATGATGGTGGGGCTGAAATGGACAACATTCATCACGGATGGCAACACTCACAGCCCACCTTGCCTTGCTGGATGAGTCATGTGTTGTTTGGCATCTGCCCATTGCCCCGTGAGAGGGGGCACCACTCACTGCACGTGGGGTCTGCATGGTGCTCTGCCTCCGGGGTGCGCCCATTGTCTGCTCTGCCGACAATGATCAGGTGTGAGGGTCTGACAGGTTCACATGTCGTGCTACATTGCCATGTGTGTGCTCTCACCCAGCAGTGTGTCCGAATTGGCAACGTTGCCAGACGACGCTGTGTTGCTCCGACCATGGACCTGCGTCGCCTTGCACAGGTGTGTGTACACACGTGTTATTCCACGCACATGCATCCAGAGCCCGAACGTTGGCAGGCGTGTCCTCTGTTGTGGTGGGATATGTGAGCAATCCCCATGATGCAACAAGTTGTTGGGCCATGTGCTGTGGGTGGCAATCGGATGTGGCTGCAGGAACGTCGTTACTCGTCCATGAATGCCCATGCAACTTCATGTGCAATGTGTTCCAATAGTACGTCGTTGTCGTGTTCAATGAACACCAGGGTGAGCCAGTCCATTAGGTGGTCCGGGCAGGTGTGCTCAGCCCACGCTGTCTCACCGATCCGCAACACAGCCCAATAGGGGAGCGCCTCCATGTGGTCACTGCACACGAGAAATTGTGCTATCTCCCATGCACAACTACCAATACATACGCAGTATGTCAACGCATCCCATGCACGGCTGTCTCGGTTACACTCCTGTTCGTGATCCAACAGGGGGCGCAGACACGAGTCATAGTCCAATTCATCAACAGTTGTGTTGGATAGGCAGACATCCATGGGACACTCGAATGTGCATGTTCGGCAGTGGAACCAGGGCTGGACGCAGGTGACGTGGGCAATGCGGAAGCTTAGCCTGTAACTGATCTGCAGCACTGCCAGTGGCAGTGCACCCAGTAAATGCAGCATACGTGCACGGTACTGTTCCACGTGACAGGGGTTGTGCATGTGCCCGGTATGGCCTGCCATTGCGTTGGTGCGTCTCGTGAACAGGCACTCTTCTGGACTGCGGCAGTTGTGTGGAGGATATGCCACAGCTCTGAGCAATGATTCGAATGTGTGTGCAACGTTGTGGGTTATGGGTTGCTGTTTCCGTGAGTGTCAAGGGCATCCCATGCTGGGGTACCACAGGCAGGGGCTTCTGTGGGTGGGCTGTGGATGAGTCGGAGGGTTCATTTGCGGAATGCGTGGTGTGGGAGTCGTCCCCATCTGCCATTGCATCTCTATCAGGGTGTTCCTGGCGCGTTCTGGACCAAGGTCAGAGGTGCAGGTATCCTCCCGGCTTCTGCATTGGAACAATGGTGCTTTCATCCCTGATGTTTGTCTGAGTACTACTTTCGTTTTCGGAATGCGATGTGGGTTTGGCGCTGAGATTGCGACACGGCCTTGGGCTCATGGTGTACGGATGGCGATGCACACACACATGTTGGCATGTGGAGCCAGGTGCCCGAGCGGCCTTGCGCTGCTTGTGCTATCTCACTCCGTCTCTCTCCCTCGCTCTCTCCCTCTCTTTCCTTTGTTGGGCGCATGGCACACCTTCTTCTTTTGGATTTGGTCTTCCCAGCTGTGTGCTACGGATTGTCCAGTGAGGAGCAGCTAGGACTCATCCTAAGTGTTGTTTCTGCTTTTGTTTGTATGGTGTTTTGTGTTGGTGATTGCATTGCTGTATGACTAATTCTCCATTTTCTGGCCACGCATGTATCTTTGTTTTCCTGCTTGTGCGACATCAGGCAAAATGTTTGTTTTGGGATTCGTGGTGTTGGTGTGCAATTTCTTAGTCCGGGGTTGGGGGTGGTCCCGGGGGGGGGGGGTGTTGCGGGCCTGGGTGTGGTGTCGGTGGGTGTTGTGGCCCTCTTGGGTGTCCGGGCCGCATGTTGGGTGGCTCCATGGCATCTGTTGCCCTTCGGTTGTGGCCCTGGGCTGTGTTCCCTTTTGTGGTGCTGGCTGCCGTCGGACTTTACACCAGGTCAGAGCAGGTGTAGATTTCCTGGTGCTAACGCGCCTTATCGCCTGTTTTGTGTTTTTATCGCGGATGTGGCTGGTCGTTGTGAATGTTGAGGTGTGCAGTTGTCTCAGCTTTTGTCACAGGAACGCCTACTCTGCATGCCATTAGCGATATTTGCGAGGGTCCTCTGTGGCGATGTTTTTCGCTGCTGCTATCACGGGTAAACTGGTGCTGTGGGCTGTTAACACCGGCTTGTGAATGTGGAGGTAAATTTATCACGACCTTGGCTGCGATAAAGTGTCGTTAATTCGGCGATAGCTCCTTGTGAATATGCCCCTATATTTTGTTCCCATTTCATAAATATATAGGTTTCCTTGGTACCTATTTTTCACTCTTTATATTTTACCAAATTAATTGCTATATACTAGACACAATGAAAAACCATTGCAAGACGCAGATCAGTTATTGGCTCTGGGTATCTCAGGTTCTTGGTGAACTTACAAGTCCTATGTATCCCCGCAACCAGGAGCGTCCAGCAGATCTAACGGTATATTGCTTCTAAAAATCTACCATATTTAGAAGAAGTTACAGGTGAAAGTATTTGCAGAAATGGCTGTTTTTTTCAACTAAATTTCAATATTTTTTTATTTCAATTGTTAGTTTCTATAGAAAAACCTTAAAGGAGTTTTGTCTACTTTTCAGAAATGCATAGTTTTCTGGGATACATTATTGCTTTTAAACCCATTTCTACCACTAACTGGATGGAGGTTGAAAATGCACAAAAATTAGGAAAAATAGGCTATGTCCCAGTAAAATGCCAAAACTGTGTCGAATATTTTGGTTTTCTGACAAAAGTCTACATGTTCCTGAAATATGGGACAATTGTGATTTTAGCACCACAAACCCTTTGTTGATACCTTTTGCAGGGAAAAAGAACCCAGACGCTTTCTTCTGCAGCATTTTTTTCCTATTTAAAAAGAATAATAATAATTAGGTGTATTTTGGCCAATTTCTCGATTTCCTCCAGGGAAATCCACAAACCCTGGATACCTTTAGAATCCTCAAGATGTTGGAAGAAAAGGATACAAATTTGGCATGGATACCTTATGTGGACAAAACGTTACAGGGGCCTAAGCACGAACTACCCCAAATAGCCAAAAAAAGGCTTAGCACGGGGGGAGAGGCCTAGCAGTGAAGGGGTTAAAATAAGGGTTTTTATATAAAACCACTGGCTTGGCAAAGAATAAATTGAATTTCAAGTGGCTCACCTGTGCTCCCTACAAAGTTCAGTCCAAGGAGTGATGTAATTGATAGCGGTGAAATAGCTGTGGTGCTGTCCCGAATTCTTCAGCTTGTCGCCAATATTTGTGGCCTCAAAACACTCAATAAGTCCAAGTTCTTCCAATGAAAATAAGTTTATTAGATAAATAAGGACAGTGCATGACATCCCTCGGTGATCCCTTCAACCCCAGGCAGTAACTGACTTCGGGTTTAGAAGACTTAGCCAGAGACGTCAGTGCTAAGGTTCCACACATTAAAGTGACAGTAAACATAACATTACTGTATCACCATCAAATAATTTTTTCGAATACTCAATACAAAACACACGCCTTAATTACAAAATTCAGCCTGAGAGTGCAGGACTATAAGCAAGATGTTTTGAGAGTCAATGTACAACCTTGTTCTTAAGTGGTGGGTAGCTTTCCTTGACGCCCTTTTTAAGTGGTGGTATGTTGGCTAGGGTAAGGATGTATTGGCAAGCGTCTGGGGTAGGTTAATGGTAGGTAAGCTCAGATGCATGAGCTCGCTTTGAGATAATAGTTCCTGAGCAACTTCACAAGGTGCGTTTAATACTGTATGCTGAGCCTTGTTAGTATTGCTCCATTGACCGAATGAACCAGCCAGATTTATATTGGTATTGACTGACAGCGTGGTCCCAATCCCATTCCTACAGATTTGGGGATTCCCCATGAGCTCTTTAGCTAATGGAAGGGTTGGTTGGGGTCGGCATGACATTAAGGCTGTGTTTGACTCTTCAATGTTTTTTAAGCACGTCTCTATTGCAATAGCCTTATTTTAATGGGACCAATAAGCTCAGTGAGTAAGGACTCTTATCTATGGAACAGCTGATAGATTAGCCTATTTTCCCCCACAAGAGCATACGGGCCCTAATCTACAGTATTTGTACCAGCTTTGCATGTAAGGATTTGTTTTGGTTCCTTTCGCTTACTTTTCACCATAGGTTCGATCTTTTGTGGGCAACAACTTCTGGTGGTATTTCTCCATGTTAGTCAGGTCCATAGATTTGGCACTTTCAGATACCAAAAGGCCTCCATGATTGAAGTCCTCACTTGAGATTCTCCTTTCTGTTATTTTAATTTCTTTGTTTAAAACCTTCACCACCCTTTCTATTGAGCTGTCATTTGTAACACCTCTAGTAGCGGACCATGTATTGGATGTTCTTTTACACTTACCCATTTTATACAGAGATCAAAACAATGGCAGTCAAAGAAAATGGGTGAAAGAAGAGGGGATCAGCACAGTGTTGTTCAGCCATGGACGGGCACAGATGGAGAAACTACACTCTCTGCCTCCTCTCAGGGGAGGTGTGCTCGGCTTTGTGGTCCCACTCCAGCCAACATTGTCTCTGAGGAAAGCATTCGTGCTGCGGGCAACAAGGTGTGGATTTAAGAGCCCACCTGATGCAAAGTGTGTGTTCTCCACCTCCTGTCAGGGGAGGTATGCTTAGCTTTGTAGTCCTACTCCAGCCTTCAGTGTCTTTGAGGAAAGAGTCCCACACTGAGGAAAACAAGTCACAGATTTAAGCTTCAGCCCAGCACAAAGTGTGTGGTTTCCACCTCCTGTCAGGGGAGGTATGCTGGGGTTTGTAGTTCCACTCCAGCCCTCAGAGTCTCTGAGGAAAGCACATCTCACAAAGTTTGCTTACATTCTGTAAATCTGGAGGGAGTCCTGCAGAGGAGTCCTCCAAAGAGCATGTGCCCCTGAGCCTCACTGTTCCCCATCTCGCTGCTGCTGACCAGTATGGACCTAAACCTCTGTGTAGACCTGCCAACTCACACAGTGCCACCGTGTATCATATGATTTCGACTTCCTTCACATGGTCACCCGGTTATTTTGTGGCTGGCAAGGTGAGCTGGGACCACTGCATTTAGTGGATTTTCAGCTCTTCTTTTGCAGCTGTAAGCAGCCGATGTCCATTAAGAGGTGTGAAAACACCCCAGGACATCGGCAACAGCCTCAGGGACCTCACTAACTATATTACAGCGGCCCACTAATAAAACAAGCATTTGCAATGCAATAGGTCTCGCATTTCTTAAAGTTAGAGCTGTTGGCGTTGAAAATAACAATGTTTTTACTTTTGTTTTTTTATTTGCAGTGGAGTTATTATATAAAATAAAAGCATGCAGACGCTAGAATAGCGTTCTGTGCTGCCAAAACATTTAAATGAAAAAGTGCAAGCAAAGCAGCACTGTTGCAGGAAAGCATGTCGTGCCTGCAGTAGGAGAAACCATAAAAGAAAATAGTGCTTACAGACTAAATAAAACCTACAGTGTAACAACCGAAGTAAAAGGGCCAGTCCTCATGGGAGGATACAAATGAAGACAAGGCGGTACTAAGGAGGGACTAACAGGCCTATTAACGAATCAGAAGCCAGCATTTACGAAGGACAATGACACAAGCCAATGACAAATATGGGCGGAGAGTGGGCGGGGCTTCTATTCCATACTCAAATCCAGCATGGCTCGCAGAGCAGCACATACACTGCCCAGGCTTGACCTAAAAAACAGGGCCTTAGCTATTAGTTGTGCAGCAAGAACAGTGGCACCCGGACACCGGGTTTTGGGAAGGGTGAGTGTCCCACCCAATTATGGCTGTCGAGTAACCAAGGCTCTCTTGCTCCAATGCTATATCTATAGCATTCTTACTCACCATTGTCTGCACAACATAAGGTTACATGGTTAATTAAAATGTGATCTTAGCCCAAAACGGTGTATTTTCTTTCGTTTTTCAAGCTGGCCACTTTAATTACCTGCACTTCCGTGAATGCAAAATTATTTGCACCAAAAACATGCATTGTGTTATTCCTTAAAATTTGTGACTATCTTTATTCTTGTGCCCACGATTCCCACAATACTCCCTTTTAATTTGAACCACTATGAATAAGTAAAATGTTGTGTTTACTTGACCACTTGCAATGTAGCATAAATCATGAAAGAATTTGAACTCTAAGCACAAACATTTTTTGCGTAGTCAGATGAATCTCGGGTCATCTCAATACTTTAACAGTGTTTATAACGATAAACACAGCAGCATGAATATGTCATCTGTAACTTCTTGCATTGCAGTATTAATCAAGCATTGAGCTTGGCGATGCTAACCTCGTCATTCAACTGGTTCCCACCCTATGTTTATTTACAGAACGAATCGAGAAGCACATTTCCCATCTTTCAGTACAGAAGTCTGAAAAGTGTTTTTGTTAAGAAATGTATGTTTTAAATAAATAACATTTATGATTTCTATTTGAAATACGTAATTCTCCCTTAAGGCAGTGGAGAATAGCAAGAACACGTGTAAAATATCATACTATCGTTTGTATACTTATAATGGGGCCAGGTGCAATGTGAGTGAAGTAGTAATTCTTTGCTTTTTAAGCGTTCTACTTCCTTTCTTTGACCAACCAAAATAAATATACAGAGCTCATGAGCTGTGTGGACCACACACAGGGAGGCACGAGTGAGTAAACACAGCACTACATCATGCAGCCACAACAGAAGTTGCAAAGTAAACGAACAACAAATGGCTCCGGTCAAATGGAGAGCCACTGAGTACCGTTATCCGGTGCTCCTTGAGGGAAGATAAATATCTGCTGCGGAGGAGAGCAGTTGATTCTTTTTACGATGCTTAAGTTGGCAAGCTTCATTTGTTCTTTTTTTGTTAAACTAATGTTCACAGCACATGCATGAGATCCTCTACTGCCCCCTTTGCCAGAATGAGCAGTGCCCTCTTGGACGCCATGACGGTGAAAGTCCTGGAGAACTTTTACCGCGGACAAAAGGAGTGCGCACATAGCTGCTGCAGACAGCAACACAGACCAGGGAAGCAAGCCAGGTGCTGCTATTAAACTCACGCTGCCCCGTACCGCCCTCTTGATAGCTGGCCAGAGAGGCCCCAGCACCTAAAAAACGTAATATTAAAAATAGAGCTTGACGAGCCTTGCCAGAGAAAAGAAAGGCACGGCTCGCCAAACACTGTTTTTTAAATATTGTAACTTTTTCGTAAGTAACGCAGCACGCCGCGCTGCTTACGAAAAGTGTATACAATTGAAAAAGCCTTAGAAGAACATCAGCAAAATGTGCTGGGCAGCAAGTTCGAAATATGGCCAGCAGAGTGCGACCCGGCTTAGGGAGCCGAGAAAGAGATATTCAGAGGAGGCGCTGGGGAGAACTAGAGAGGGGAGACAGCAATTGGGAAACACAGACCGGCGTTCACGTTGTGAGAGTGGATATTAAGAGGGGCCCTGAGAGTGCCATTGGGAGGGGTTATTGAGGTTATTGACTCGGAGAAGACATTGAGAAGTAGAATATTGAGAAAAAGAGTCCAAGATTTGTCGAACACATTGAGACGGAGAACGTTATGGGAGAACGGGAGACCCAGAGGCAAGCAGAGAGAGGGCTATGTCAGATAAGTCATAGATAGATAAACTGTGTGAGAGAAGCAGAGGCAGGGAAAGTGAGAGGAGAAAAGGGGTGACAGGGAAAGAGAACGAAAGAGGGAGATACATGAGAAGGGAAAAGACGATAAGAGAAAGAGTGTGTGAGGGAGATTGAGGTGGAAAGGGCAGTAGAGAGAGTGAGGTGGGGTGAGGGGAGGAGAGAGAGATGAAGAGGGGACCTAGAGAGACTGGTGTATCGGCGCGGAAGAGGGAGAGAGGAAGGAGTAGAGCTACAAGTGACGGAGACTGTAGGAAGAGAGCCGTATCAGAGCGTGTGGAAATGAGATGGGGTCTGTTGCCCTGGCGCTATGTGGAACTCGTTGCATCTTTTATTCAGAGCCGGGTATGTCCGCAGGCTGTTCTCTTATCCTGCAGTGTGTCTAATACACAGAGAACTGTACTATCAGCATGTAACGTGCACCACTGTTAACCAGTTCCATGAACCGCTGTAAGTAGTGCGGGCCGTAGATGGACTCAGAGGCGCAGCGCGTGCAGTGGCACCGGGGCCCCTAGAACCCTGATAACTGCTGTACATTGCTGCCAATGGGAGTCAAAGGGGCATTTCCTTGCCTGCACCGGGGCCCATGGCACCCTTGCTAAGCTACTGGTTAGATGCATCGAAGAAGAGAAATGTATTGACGAAGTCATCTCCAAAGGTTACCCTTACCAAATCGGACTCCAAGCGACAGGCACTGCTTGTCATATAATATCACGTGTTTACGGAAATACTTTTAGACAGGCGTTGCTACACTCCTCTTATGGGCTGCACACTGATTAAAATATTCCTCAATAACCAGAAAAAGATGAACCAGGATTAAATGCATAACACACCCCTGAAAGCCATTAACGCTGGTGTGAGGGAGTGGGGCCACAACGAACGTTTTTGCAGAGGCGACAGTGAAACAGTGAAGTTTGTCAGATTTGAACGTGTGAAAGAACAATTATTTGTTGACCTATTCGTACTTAAAACTCCGTCAAATTTCCGAAAGTACTTATCGAATTCTAAATGTTTGTACTGGGCACTTAAAACACAGACTTATTTTGCTAACTCTACTCCCGTTCTCACGCGCTTTATGTTTCCCTGTATGGGCGGAGGGACGATCATAGGGCACGCCTCGTGCTAACGCCTATGTGGATTTGCTCCGCCCCCGTTAACGGTAAGTGGCCACGTGAACAGCGACACTAAAAGCTACATTGTCTGGGTTACAAGTTAGAACTCAAGATATTGGTACACGATTTATTGCTGTGCCGAGGATAAAAGGCGGATTACAGCCTGCTTTCCTAACGTCTCACTCAGGAAGTTTGCAGCAGGCACTCAACCCACTGTGCAATGTCATTCTCTTGGCGTTCCCAGGTCGAGATCCCTCACACCGACTCCTCCGGCTCTTTGCCCGTCACCTCCTCACGTGACCTCTGCTGTCTGCAGGGTGCCTGGGGGCGGGGCCTCGTAGCGCCCCGCCTACTTCTACTGTTTGCAGCCGGTGCGCCTGGTTACTTGGCACCTCTGGGTGGGAGGCGGCATGATCCAGGTAAGGTACCGGGCACCTGAGCGTTGTTGTCAGGTCAGTCCAGCGGGCGCAGTTGTCCTCGGTACTGGCATTGAATTCACACTCTGCCACATTCTCAGAACAGCAACCACCACCACAACACTCCCTGTGTGCGACTCCCAAGCATTTGTTAACCGAGTGAAGTGTACTCTTGTGGTGTCTCGGCTGCATGTGACCTGTCTGTACACTGTGAGACACGGGTTAAAACCTCCGACAGTTCCTGGTGACGAGACCGTGACTGGAGAAATATGCGTACTCTGTACAGAGTCCATTCCCACAGGGTCCGAGCCCACTTAGCTCGGTGGGATAGTGCAGCTGCTGCAGAGATCTCTGCATAATCTTCAAGTCACAGGATCAACTTCCTCCAAGGGTGAATCGGCGTTCACCTTTGTCTCAATAAAGGAGTACCATTGAAACGAGTGAAAACGTTTCAGTAATAACCCCTGGTAATATTGATAGTACTAAGAGCCCACGTGACCGTAGCAACCCGCGAACAAGTATAAAAATACCCAGTTCTCCAAAATTTCTGTTTTGAATGAAGGACGGTTTTAGAACTCATCCTAATCCGAAACCGATTCCTAGTTTCCTACAGGTCTCTCTCCCAGCTCTGGCATGTTTAGTAAATTGTCAGCGGTGTTTTTATTATTTAATAAAGCTGACGTTCAGCTGGGGGATTTGCTGGGAATCTGTGCGATCAGTGAGTGAGCGCGCGCAGGGCAGTGCCCGCCAGTAACATGGGTGCCCGTGAGTTGGCGAATCTAAACTTAGAAACTTTCCTTGATGAAGAGGCACGCGCGAACTTAACGGGACTTTCATGCTGTGACGCACACTAACCCCCCCTGCTATTCCTGTCAGCTTTTGCTCTCCCGCCATAGTTCCTATTACAAAAGATTCCAACTCAGGAGTAGACTAGCCCATAATAAAGCAGGGTTCACACCGCAGCCTACTTCGACCACGCGAGTTTTCATGCAGTGACGTATGGACACCATGGACTCCAGAAAAAAAACATGTTTCTGTGAGGGAGTTCTGCAGAGCTGGCAAGTGTTCCTGGTCCAGAGATGTAAAGGGGCGCAGGCGCGAGTAGAGTGGTGCGCGCACCACAGAGGAGCGGGGGGGAGGGAGCGCGGCAGTGAGGCGAACGCACGCTGCTTTTATTGTGAAATTGCAGCTTAGAAAGTGTGTGTATTTCCTGCTCAACATTTTTTTTGTAGTAAACAGTGGTGCGCGCGCACCACAGAGGAGCGGGGGCCAGGGAGCGCGGCAGCGGCAGCGAGGCGAACGCGCGCTGCTGCGCGTTCTGGCCACCGTCGGGAATGGGAGGAGCGAAGGCGGGACATGCGCCCGCCTTTGCCCAATCGCGTGCCGTTTTTTCTAAAAAAACGCACGCTACAGCCAATGAGGGCTTCTGAAAACAAAACCACACGCACGAGCGTGTGGGTCGTTTTCAGAAGCCCTTTCTAGAGGTCTCGCGCTGCGCGAGCAGTGCTGCGCACAGCAACGCAGGCGCGAGACCTAAAAAAGCAGTCAATCAGCACATAAAATTCTACAAGTATAGTCTGTGCTGACCTCATTAAACAAGCTATTTTGCTCAATGTCTATTTGTGCCAGTCAGACTATTTTGTGGCAGCAACAATCACAATACACCCACTGATTTTTTTCTGCAGCAAAACAGAACCGCCTGCAGTAAGTGAAAATGTAGTAAAATAGAACAAGTATATGACGTGGTGCTAAGTAGCTCATTTGTGCAATGTAGCACAAATCAAATAAAAGTTGCACCGCTAAGGGGTCTATGTAACCTTGCACATGCATCTCAATCTGCTGACACCCAGTGGGACCAGTGAAGCCCCCACACTACTCTCTCACTGACCACTACAACTACCACAGACACCAAACCCAATGGGCCCGATTCACAGAACTAACTTAAGACAAAATCCTAAACTTACTACCATTTTGGTATTCACAGAAGGAACTTACTCATTTTGGTATTCACAGAAGGCACTTACTTACTCATTTTGAGTACCTTACTCATTTTGAGTAACTTACTCATTTTGTGTAACTTACTCATTTTGGTATTCACAGAAGACACTTACTCATTGATGAGTAAGTGCCTTCTGTGAATACCAAAATGAGTAACTTACTCATTTTGAGTATCTTACTCATTTTGTGTAACTTACTCATTTCGGTATTCACAGAAGGCACTTACTCATCAATGAGTAAGTGCCTTCTGTGAATACCAAAATGAGTAAGTTACTCAAAATGAGTAAGTAAGTGCCTTCTGTGAATACCAAAATGAGTAAGTGCCTTCTGTGAATACCAAAATGGTAGTAAGTTTAGGATTTTGTCTTAAGTTAGTTCTGTGAATCGGGCCCTACTATGGTATCAGCTGAACTTACACCACTGCAGTCAGGATTTTATGCAATGTTGCAACCAGTTTAAGCCATTATTAGTTGCTGTGCTGCATTCCACCTTAATATTGACTCAAGAATACAGTCTCTGTTAACATTACTCAAGATATTGAGAACATCGTGAAAGATAACATTCAATGCAAACACACTGGCACCAGTTCACAAAGGTAAATTTACTTGTGGGTTAATCCACAAGTGTAGATATACTAATACTTTTTTTAATGTTTTAATTTTTTTCCCCTCATTCACCTCTGACCACAGAATCCATTCTAATCGCCCGAACCCCCGGAACAACGGGAGCAGGTGGAGAAGCAGACCACCGGTGGGTACGCATGCGAAGAATAGGACACTGTCCCAGAAGGGATCATTTCTCTCAGACTTGGTCCGGCCATAAAACCGGCAGCTGCTGCAGGGGAGGAGGAGAAAGGCAAGTCCATCGCAGCCTTGAGAGATATTAGGAGGTATAATCGTAGGGGAGATGTCATGCTAGTTAGTCTCATAGCGGTTAACCCCTACCCCTTCTCCCGACCATCCTAATAATGAACTCCAGAAAGCCTTCTTCCTAGTGGGTAGACTCCCCCTTAAATCAAGCTTTGACATGTATTGTAAGGAAGCTAGCCACTCCAAGTTTGCGGAGATATCCCTCCTACCCATCTACAACAAATTTCCTTTCTTGCTAGGAGTATTGCATAAAATAAAAAGTGTCTAGCCAAACCTGTAATGTTGTCTGTGATTCCAAATATGATCAAAGAGAGGCTTACCTTTACTTGCAGCCTCAGTATACTTGAAATAGTCTTACCCACTGCCTCCCAAAATTCGAGAATAGCTTAACATTGTTGGAACATGTGGATGTCCGATGCTTTCTCCAGCCCGCATTTCATGCATTTGGCGGGACTCCTTTTTGACATTTTTGACAACCTTTGCGGAGATAAATAGGCCCTATGAAGAGAGAAAAGATGGTTCCTCCTTAACCAAGCAGGCCTGACATTTAAAAACAAAGTGCTCATCGATACTTGCCACAGATGCTGCCACGGCTCTCCTGGTAAGCACTCGCCCCATAGTTCTTCTGCCAGCATGAAGTCTCCATCTATGGTTTCTTGGATTGCCCAATACCATGTTGATACTTCCATCTTCCCTGGGGTTCTCATCACCAATTGTTCTTCCAGGGGTTGCCCACCCCAATCGAGGACCTCTGATTTTGCGCCCAACTTCTTAGTTGAATGTACTTACATTTTGAGATTCTACCCTCCAGGTTGTTACTCAACTCTGCCCATGATATGAGGTTCCCATCCTGAGCTAGGTCTCCCCAACACCCTAGTCCCGCTTTCCTCAAAGGGATTGCCAGTTTGTCTTTTAGGCAATCAGGTGTTCCTGGAGAGTCCCATATAGGAGGAAAGCTTGAATAGTAGCCTAAACCACTGCATCGTCTAATGCTTGCCCAAATTATGGCCACTGCTTGTAGCACCTTAAGTCTGATCTCTTTGAAGTATTTGGGGCCCTCATACTTAAAAATAAAGCAGTTCGATTGTAAGTTAGCCCACTTGAGCATTGCCGAAAACATGGACCCTACTTCGGAACAATCTGTAGAATTTATCAGCATTCTGGAGTGGGATAGCTGAAAGGCCCACACATAATATTGAAGATCCAGGAGGGACAAACCCCCTTTCTCCCTTCTGCGCCGCAACTTTTTCCAGGAAATTCTTATACCTTTATAGGCCCATATATAAGAATTGATGGCCTGTTGAAATTTATCAATATCTTACTTTCCAAAGTGTAGAGGGATAGTATTGAACAGAAAGGTAATCTTTGGCAGTATGGACATTTTTATCAAGTTTACCCTCCCAGAAATTGACAGAGGGAGGTGCACCCAACTCTTCATTAGCCTAGTGCATTCCCTTATACCCTCCTTTAAACTAACTTCTGGAATTTTGTTTATGTCCTGTACAATCTTCACCCCCAAGTATCTAATTTCTTTCTTAATCAGAGAGTTTCTTATCCCTAAGTTCCAAGCCATTATTTCTGTCTTCCCGGTATTCACTTCATACCCTGACACCTTTCCGAAGTCAACTGCATGTTGAAATATGACTGACAGGGCAGCAGAAAGGTCCGAAGTGAACACCATAAGGTCATCCGCATAGAGTGCTACCTTTCTCTCCCATCCTTCATGCCTAAAGCTTGGAATGTTCTCAGCATCTCTAAGCTTTTATGCAAAAGGCTCAATGTAGAGGTTGAAAAGGAGAGGGGACAGGGGACAACCCTGTCTTGTGCCTCTAGATATTTTAAACGCTTAGTCAGGTTGCCGTTCACTAACATTTTCGCTGTTGGGTCCTGATAAATTAATTGAATAACCTTCCGAAAATTCTTCCCCAAGTTATATTTTTCCAACATAACTGCCAAATACACACAGTTTATGCTTTAGCAGCATCGAGGGTTGTGACTGCTAAGAGGACTGAATGTACCAAGGCCAGGTCAATTGCGCCTATGAAACAATATGTAAGCTCGTGGAGGTATCTGCCTTTCACAAAACCCTTCTGGTCCCTATGTAATAAAACTCCTGCTACTGTGCTCAACCTGTCTGCTAGGACTTTCGCAAAGATCTTATAGTCTGCGTTGAACAATGAAATTGGCCTATATGACTCACAGTTAGCAGGGTTTTTCCCTGGTTTTAATATTAGTGAGATAGTCACCTCCCCCCAGGATACTGGCAGTTGTAGATCCTTATTTAAGATCCCATTAAACAGCTGGGTCATAAAGGGAACTACTACATCCCCCAAATTACTATATAGTTCTGCTGGTCTCCTGTCCAGACCTGCCGCCTTCCCCTTTTTACTGGACTGTAGAACTTTGTTGACCTCCTCTTGAGTGACTTCCTTGTCTCAACACCACGATCGCCCCGACAACCACTGAGATCCCCGCCCCCACGACCAACATGCGCACCAACCGCCTGCTCTCCTGGACTAACATAAACGACGACGACACCATCAAGATCATGAACACCATCCACTCCGGATCTCCGTCAGACACATGCCCACACCACATCTTCAACAAAGCCAGCACCACCATCGCACCCCATCTCCGGAAAGCCATCAACATCTCCTTCGAGACAGCAACCTTCCCGGATAGCTGGAAGCACGCCGAGATCAACGCCTTACTCAAGAAACCCAAGGCGGACCCCAAGGACCTCAAGAACTTCCGGCCCATCTCCCTACTCCCGTTCCCGGCGAAGGTCATCGAGAAGACAGTCAACAAACAACTGACCCGCTACCTCGAGGAGAACAGCATCCTGGACCCGTCCCAGTCCGGGTTTCACAGCAACCACAGCACCGAAACTGCCCTCATTGCCGCCACCGATGACATCAGGACCCTGCTAGACAACGGAGAGACCGCGGCCCTCATCCTCCTGGACCTGTCAGCCGCCTTCGACACGGTATGCCACCACACCCTACGCACACGCCTCCACGACGCCGGAATCCAAGAGAAGGCCCTGGACTGGACCACCTCCTTCCTCTCCGGCAGAACACAGAGCGTCCGCCTCCCCCCCTTCCGCTCCGAGGCCACCGAGATCATCTGCGGCGTACCCCAGGGCTCATCCCTCAGCCCAACGCTGTTCAACATCTACATGGCACCACTCGCCCAGGACGCCCGACTGCACGACCTCAACATCATCTCTTACGCCGATGACACCCAGCTGATTCTCTCCCTCACCAAAGACCCCCACACCACCAAAACAAACCTCCACGAAGGAATGAAGGCCGTCGCCGAATGGATGAGGAACAGCCGACTGAAGCTGAACTCTGACAAGACGGAGGTCCTCATCCTCGGATACACCCCCTCGGCCTGGGACGACTCCTGGTGGCAGACCGCACTGGGAGCAGCCCCAATACCCACCGACCACGCACGCAACCTAGGAGTCATCCTCGACTCCACCCTCTCCATGACTAAGCAGGTCAACGCCGTCTCTTCCGCCTGCTTCAACACCCTCCGCATGCTCCGCAAGATCTACAAGTGGATCCCCACCGAAACGAGAAGAACGGTCACCCAGGCCCTCGTCAGCAGCAGGCTGGACTACGGAAACGCCCTCTACGCTGGAGCCTCTGCCAAACTCCTGAAACGCCTGCAACGCATCCAGAACGCCTCTGCACGCCTGATCCTCGACATCCCTCGCCGCAGCCACATCACCCCTCACCTGAGAAACCTGCACTGGCTCCCCGTCAACAAGAGGATAACCTTCAAGCTCCTCACCCACGCACACAAGGCACTGCACAACACCGGACCTGCGTACCTCAACAGACGACTCAGCCTCTACACCCCCGCCCGCCAGCTTCGCTCCACCGACCTCGCCACAATACCCCGCACCCGAAGAGCGACCTCCGGCAGCAGATCCTTCTCCCACCTCGCCGCCAAAACCTGGAGCACCCTCCCCATCCGCCTACGGCAGACCCAAGACCTGCTGACCTTCAGAAGACTCCTGAAGACCTGGCTCTTCGAGCAGTAGCAGCACCCCTCCCCCCCCCTCAGCGCCTTGAGACCCTCACGGGTATGTAGTGCGCTCTACAAATGCTATGATTGATTGTCTAAAAGGTTTTGTTGCATCTCATCTAATGATTTCGTCATTGTAGGACCCAAACACTTTGCCACTTCCTCCTCAGTAATTGCCCTCTCTTCAGTGTACAGCTTTTGGAAATATTCATAAAAGGCTCCCTCTATTTCTGATTCAGTCATTAATTTATTCAAATTTTGTTCGCCCTCTATTTCTTTTATAAGGTTACGATTTTTATCTGCTTTTACCTTGCAGGCCAATAATCTCCCAGCTCCTTCCCCATATTCGAAATGCGCCAACTTGCTGACTTCCGAGGGCATCAAAACCCTTGTCTGCAAAATCGCATCTAAATGCTCTTTCAAACTCTCTAACTTTTCCTCCTCCCTGCGCCTTCTTTCGTCGTTCCTGTTATCAGTCCTGCCCGCCTCTAGAGTCTTCATTTCGCTTTCTAAGCGACTCACCTCCTCTCTATACTGCCGATTTCTAGTACATAGTCTGCTCGTGATTTTCCCCCTGAGGTAAGCTTTAAGCGTCTCCCAGACTACCCAGGTGGATGCTGACCTCCTATTGTGTTCTAAAAATTCCACTGTCTCCCCACGCAGATAATTCAATTCTTCCCCATCGGAGAGAAGAGTCCGATCTAACGCCCAGCCTCTATTCAAGTGCCTGCTATTTATTCCCAGGTCCATCAAGACCCCTGACTGATCAGACAGGTGGGCAGTCAGATAATCAATATCTCGTATTGCTGCTCTCAAGCTTGAACTGACCAGAAAGTAGTCTATTCTGGATCTGTGCCCATACTTCTTGTTATGATAAGAAGTGCCTGGCAAAAGGCCAGACCTCTCTCTCCAAACGTTGCAGAGCCCAGTATGTTTCATCATCATCTGCAAATAGCTGCGGGATTTGGAAGTGGGCACCGCTCTACTGTTCTTAGATTTATCCAGCTTTAGATCCAGAACAATTTTAAAGTCGCCAGCCATAATTACTGAATCCAGGAAATCCAGTAAATTTGTAGAAATTGTTTTTAGCGACTCTGGATCATCACAGTTCAGGCCGTAATAACCCACCAACGTTACCAACTGATCCAGCAGATTAGTTTTAGCAATGACCCACCTCCCCAGCTTGTCCACTGCCGCCTCAATTATATGTGCCTATGCTTGCCTTTTAATTAGTATAAAGACTCCTCTAATATTAGCACTGTGATCGGTACATACCATTTGTTAGACCCACTTAAAAATTTAAAAAATTGATATACACTCCCTTTTTAGTAGGTGGGCCTCTTGTAAAGCTATTATTTGCGCCGGGGAATCTCTAAGGTACTGGCAAATTTTTGCCCTTCTGCCTCTTATACGTAGACCGTTGACGTTCCAAGTTAAAATCTGAATACCTATCTTAGCCCTTCATGCTCTCTGCGCATTATCTGGACCTTTGTGACCTTTTCTGCTATCATTGATCTAACTGAGATGAATGAGGTGTTTTTTTGCTTTTTTCCCCTATGCTCCCCACCTTGTGCCCCCCTACTCCCACATGACCCCCACCCAGGAGAACCCAACCCAACATCTCCCTGGACTTGATGTTAGTCCTAATTGCTACGTCTTGAGACCCACCACCATTCGAACTATCACACATTGCCTAGAGCCGCAAAAAACTAAAACTTATGTTCATGACTAGTCCCCTCCATCGCCCTCCCCCACACCTTTATATACCTCGGGGGTGGATGATATCATGTTTATACAAGTGATTTTCTTCTTCTACCCAAGAATGGGGCTAACAGATCCCTTCCTTTCTTATACTTTCCAATAGATCGTCTGCCTCCCTCTGGTTTCTTATATTATGCATTTTATTGTTATGCATCATCCTGAGTGAGGCTGGGAATTTGAGCTGAGAAGTGGCCCCTAATTTCTTGAACTCATCTAATTGTTTCCCCAACTCCCATTGCCTGTCCAGAGTTACACAAGAGAGGTCAGATCTGATTTCAAATGGAAAGTCTACGGAGGTACTACAGCTGTCATCCTCCTAGATCTTAGTGCAGCTTTGAAACTGTTAACCACCAAATTTTGGTCCATAGACTTAGAAAATTGGGGGTGACTGGGGGATCATAGTGTGGCTGCAATCATTTTGGAAGGCAGGTCTTTTCAGGTTTTCAAAGGTGATGCTACTTCAAAACTGATGTCTCTCCGCTGGGGTGTTCCGCAGGGATCGTCATTGAGTCCCACCCTGTTCAATGCATATATGAGCCCTCTAGCGGAGATTCTGCTTCCTTTGGGGGTGCAGATTGTCACCTACGCTGACGACACACAACTTGTTGTGGCCCTGAACCATTCTGATAGTTCCTCTCTTGGCCTACGCCCTTGCTTGGAGAAGGTGGCCAAGTGGATGGATCATTCATATTTGAAACTGCATGGAGATAAGACAGAGATGATGCTTCTTGTGAACCCCTCCATTTTTAATGCAGAGGTACTGTGGCCAGTATGTCTGGGTCCCGCTCCCGCTCCTAAGAACCAGATTAAAAGTCTGGGTATCTTGCTTGATCGTGATCTGAGCTTTAAGCCACAGGCTCGGAATGTGGTGGCTTCCTGTTATGTCATCCTTAGGATGCTCCAGAAAGTTCTTCTGCTTCTACCTTTCCTTACAAGAAGGCTTATGGTCCAGGCTCTTGTTCTCTCTCGCCTGGACTATGGGAATGTTCTCTATTTAGGTGCTCCTTGTGCCACCATTCTAAACCGCCATTCTGCGAAACCAGCTCTGAAGTCCCTCCACTGGCTTCCTGTTCAGGAGAGAGTTAAATTTAAGGCCATGTGTATTGTTCACAAGACGCTAGCAGGGAAGGGACCGTCTATCAATCGTTCCATTATTCTGCTGTATCGCGCGAATAGATGCCTGCGTTCGAACGACCTCCATCTGGCATTAGTCCCTAGAATCAAAAGGGCAAGAAGTGGGGCCGTCTGTTTTCTTACAATGCTGCCAGGATATGGAACTCTCTTCCACTCCAAATACGCAGTGAATCGAATCATTTGGCCTTCCGTAAACTTCTAAAAACTTGGCTTTTCTCTTAAGGTGGTTGTGGTGTCTATTGTTGTGCCTCTGTCAGTGCTGGGATGCCCTCGGGTAGCTATGCGCTTAATAAATGTTTCTTTCATTTCATTTCATTTCATTTTGCTCTCAACGACTTCAATTTCAATGCCTTACTCAAAACATTTTCCTTCAGTGCATAAGTGCTGAGATTTATCAGGATCTTACGAAGCTTGGCTTTATTTGGATTCCTTCTGAAGGGATCTCTGTGCACTCTCTGAATATCCCTACTTAATTCCTCCTCACTCTCTTCAACCTGTACTCCTTCCTTTAATAGTGCTACAGTAAACGTTCTTGTATCCTCTCCTTCTCTACCCTCCGGGACATTCAGAATGCGTAAATTATTCCTCCTCTAATTATTTTCCAATTGCTCAAATTTTTCTCATACATCCTGCTCCCTGCGCTTTAAAGTCACAATATCTGCCTTTGCACTGTTCAGTTCATCCTTGAGCTCTCCAACTGAGTTTTCCAAGGTCTGTGTCCTGACATTTAGGAGGTCAATCTTTTTCTCCAAGGATTCACAGAAGCTCCTAATCTCACCTTGGTTTGTTTCGGAAAGAGCAAAACCTTTCTTAATCTCCTCCGATAGGGAGGAGATCATAGTCACCAAAGACCCAGGCGAATTATCAGGAATTGCATCTTTTTTTTTAGTATGCGCACCAGCCGCGTTCTGATTTATACTTAGAGTTTTGTCCTCTGGGGAAATGGTTTGTACCACCTCTAGATTATCCTTCTCCCCCATCAGACTCGTTTGGGCCTGCTTTTGGCTGCTCGAGGACCCAGATGAGAGGGAGACCCCTTCTGCCTCCATGTGTAATGTTCTGAGTTGACCAGCTGCCCGCCTTGTGAGCTTTGTAAGCTCTTCTGCCTGCTGTCTTATGTCGACCACAATGGGCTGCACTTTAAAAAAATACCTTAGTGAGGGTGTAACTTTAACTCTGCACTCCTCAGCTTTCTTTTTTCCCCTACCTGCCCTACTCGATTGCCCCTTCAATTTACTTCTAGAAGTGCTTGGGGGTTCGCCCCCATCCACTTCATGCAAAGACTGGTTACAGAATGGGGGAGCCAGAGTCTTCCCTCCCGCACTGCTACTCAGTTTGTCACTACCCTGTTTACGCCCCTGAGCAGGCTTGTTATGTCCCTGTTTCCCCCCTACCTCCTGTGCTCTCTCCAGCTTCAGCGGGCGCCGAGTTCCCTCCCTGTGTTCCCACCAGCAGACCTGCAGCCTGGAGGCACTCCAGAGGCTCCACCACTTTCCTCGCGTGCTCGCTCACCTCCAGTATAGCAAAAGCAGAGTTTGTGCTGCCGCTACCCCCGCCACACGAAGCCAACCACGCGTGGGTGCCCTGCGGCTGCTCCTTAGCTCCAGGGCGGCTGAGCCCAAGCGTGTCTTCCCCACACGAACCGGGGAGTCGGGCGTGGCTCTGACCAGGCACATCCCATACAGCCGTGACGACGGTAAGGGAGGGGGACTATACTCCTTTGTTCATCATCGTTGAGCAGCCAATTCTCGAGTTAGTCTCGGCAGCGACGTAGCAGTGACCGACTAGCAAGCGGTCGCCATGTTCTCCTTCCCCTGAAGCCGAGATATACTAATACTTACCCTTTTGAGTAACTTTACTACTTTTGGTTATTCATCACTTACAAGTGAAAGGAAATTTTTTTAACTTAATTAATGTTAAAAAATGTAAACTATTTGTAAGGGTTTTTTTTGTCCTCTTTCACCTCCAGCTGTCAACCTACAGCCCCTTTGATGCCACCCTGTTTGTTCACCTGGGGTACTGGGTTTGCTATCCTACGAGGATGTCATCGACCTTTTCCGAACTGAGTCATGTAATCTGGTTTTCCTAGTTCTAGGACTGGTGTAATCATGGGATGCTAAGTCTGCCCTTCCGCAGAGTTAGAGGAAGGAGACAGAGGTCCACTGGACCACCAGGGATGAGGCGCAGGAAACCTGCGGGTGGAGGAGGGCCTCGATCACCAACACTCGAGAGTGCAGGGGCAGGGAGGGCAGGCCTCACTTAATGGTGGAGCTGCGAGGGTGGGAGAGCAATTTCACTGACAATGAGTCAGTGGTCTTGCTCGCCTGTCCCCGCAGTGGTCGCCATTAAGTAGGGGTCGGGAGGGCTGGACAGCTGGGAGGCGGGAGCGGGGAGGGAGCTGGATTGGCCGGTCGCGCTGGGGGAGGGCCGCGGGGGCAGCAGCGGCGGGGAAAGGTAAAGGGAGGAAATAAGGGATAAAGAAAAAGGGAAAATAGGCAGAAATAAGGCACAAAAGAGCAGAGATGCAGAAAGGTGAAAGATAAAAGAGGGTAGAAAACGAGTGAAAACTAGTGAAAGGGCAGAGCGAGAGGAAGGGAAAATGAGCAGAAATAAGGCACAAAAGAGCAGAGATGCAGAAAAGTGCAGAAAGGTGAAAGATAAAAAGGGTAGAAAAATGAGTGAAAGAGCAGAGTTAGAGGAAGGAGACAGAGGTCCACTGGACCACCAGGGATGAGGCACAGGGAAACCTGCGGGTGGAGGAGGGCCTCGATCACCAACACTCGAGAGTGCAGGGGCAGGCCTCACTTAATGGTGGAGCTGCGAGGGTGGGAGAGCAATTTCACTGACAATGAGTCAGTGGTCTTGCTCGCCTGTCCCCGCAGTGGCCGCCATTAAGTAGGGGTCGGGAGAGGCTGGACAGCTGGGAGGCGGGAGCGGGGAGGGGAGCTGGATTGGCCGGTTGCGCTGGGGGGAGGGGCCGCGGGGGCAGCAGCGGCGGGGAAAGGTAAAGGGAGGAAATAAGGGATAAAGAAAAAGGGAAAATAGGCTGAAATAAGGCACAAAAGAGCAGAGATGCAGAAAGGTGAAAGATAAAAGAGGGTAGAAAAACGAGTGAAAACTAGTGAAAGGGCAGAGCGAGAGGAAGGGAAAATGAGCAGAAATAAGGCACAAAAGAGCAGAGATGCAGAAAAGTGCAGAAAGGTGAAAGATAAAAAGGGTAGAAAACGAGTGAAAGAGCAGAGTTAGAGGAAGGAGACAGAGGTCCACTGGACCACCAGGGATGAGGCGCAGGAAACCTGCGGGTGGAGGAGGGCCTCGATCACCAACACTCGAGAGTGCAGGGGCAGGGGCAGGCCTCACTTAATGGTGGAGCTGCGAGGGTGGGAGAGCAATTTCACTGACAATGAGTCAGTGGTCTTGCTCGCCTGTCCCCGCAGTGGCCGCCACTAAGTAGGGGTCGGGAGGGCTGGACAGCTGGGAGGCGGGAGCGGGAGGGGAGCTGGATTGGCCGGTCGCGCTGGGGGAGGGGCCGCGGGGCAGCAGCGGCGGGGAAAGGTAAAGGAGGAAATAAGGGATAAAGAAAAAAGGGAAAATAGGCTGAAATATGGCACAAAAGAGCAGAGATGCAGAAAGGTGAAAGATAAAAGAGGGTAGAAAAACGAGTGAAAACTAGTGAAAGGGCAGAGCGAGAGGAAGGGAAAATGAGCAGAAATAAGGCACAAAAGAGCAGAGATGCAGAAAAGTGCAGAAAGGTGAAAGATAAAAAGGGTAGAAAAACGAGTGAAAGAGCAGAGTTAGAGGAAGGAGACAGAGGTCCACTGGACCACCAGGGATGAGGCGCAGGAAACCTGCGGGTGGAGGAGGGCCTCGATCACCAACACTCGAGAGTGCAGGGAGCAGGCCTCACTTAATGGTGGAGCTGCGAGGGTCGGAGAGCAATTTCACTGACAATGAGTCAGTGGTCTTGCTCGCCTGTCCCCGCAGTGGTCGCCACTAAGTAGGGGTCGGGAGGGCTGGACAGCTGGGAGGCGGGAGCAGGAGGGGAGCTGGATTGGCCGGTCGCGCTGGGTGGGAGGGGCCGCGGGGGCAGCAGCGGCGGGAAAGGTAAAGGGAGGAAATAAGGGATAAAGAAAAAGGGAAAATAGGCAGAAATAAGGCACAAAAGAGCAGAGATGCAGAAAGGTGAAAGATAAAAGAGGGTAGAAAAACGAGTGAAAACTAGTGAAAGGGCAGAGCGAGAGGAAGGAAAATGAGCAGAAATAAGGCACAAAAGAGCAGAGATGCAGAAAAGTGCAGAAAGGTGAAAGATAAAAAGGGTAGAAAAACGAGTGAAAGAGCAGAGTTAGAGGAAGGAGACAGAGGTCCACTGGACCACCAGGGCATGAGGCGCAGGGAAACCTGCGGGTGGAGGAGGGCCTCGATCACCAACACTCGAGAGTGCAGGGGCAGGCCTCAACTTAATGGTGGAGCTGCGAGGGTGGGAGAGCAATTTCACTGACAATGAGTCAGTGGTCTTGCTCGCCTGTCCCCGCAGTGGTCGCCACTAAGTAGGGGTCGGGAGGGCTGGACAGCTGGGAGGCGGGAGCGGGAGGGAGCTGGATTGGACCGGTCGCGCTGGGGGAGGGGCCGCGGGGCAGCAGCGGCGGGGAAAGGTAAAGGGAGGAAATAAGGATAAAGAAAAAGGGAAAATAGTCAGAAATAAGGCACAAAAGAGCAGAGATGCAGAAAGGTGAAAGATAAAAGAGGGTAGAAAAACGAGTGAAAACTAGTAAAAGGGCAGAGCAAGAGGAAGGGAAAATGAGCAGAAATAAGGCACAAAAGAGCAGAGATGCAGAAAAGTGCAGAAAGGTGAAAGATAAAAAAGGGTAGAAAAACGAGTGAAAGAGCAGAGTTAGAGGAAGGAGACAGAGGTCCACTGGACCACCAGGGATGAGGCGCAGGGAAACCTGCGGGTGGAGGAGGGCCTCGATCACCAACACTCGAGAGTGCAGGGGCAGGGGCAGGCCTCACTTAATGGTGGAGCTGCGAGGGTGGGAGAGCAATTGCACTGACAATGAGTCAGTGGTCTTGCTCGCCTGTCCCCGCAGTGGTCGCCATTAAGTAGGGGTCGGGGAGGGCTGGACAGCTGGGAGGCGGGAGGGGAGCTGGATTGGCCGGTCGCGCTGGGGGGAGGGGCCGCGGGGCAGCAGCGGCGGGGAAAGGTAAAGGGAGGAAATAAGGGATAAAGAAAAAGGGAAAATAGGCAGAAATAAGGCACAAAAGAGCAGAGATGCAGAAAGGTGAAAGATAAAAGAGGGTAGAAAAACGAGTGAAAACTAGTGAAAGGGCAGAGCGAGAGGAAGGGAAAATGAGCAGAAATAAGGCACAAAAGAGCAGAGATGCAGAAAGTGCAGAAAGGTGAAAGATAAAAAGGGTAGAAAAACGAGTGAAAGAGCAGAGTTAGAGGAAGGAGACAGAGGTCCACTGAACCACCAGGGATGAGGCGCAGGGAAACCTGCGGGTGGAGGAGGGCCTCGATCACCAACACTCGAGAGTGCAGGGGCAGGCCTCACTTAATGGTGGAGCTGCGAGGGTGGGAGAGCAATTTCACTGACAATGAGTCAGTGGTCTTGCTCGCCTGTCCCCGCAGTGGCCGCCATTAAGCTAGGGGTCGGGAGGGCTGGACAGCTGGGAGGCGGGAGCGGGGAGGGGAGCTGGATTGGCCGGTCGCGCTGGGGGAGGGGCCGCGGGGCAGCAGCGGCGGGGAAAGGTAAAGGGAGGAAATAAGGGATAAAGAAAAAGGGAAAATAGGCAGAAATAAGGCACAAAAGAGCAGAGATGCAGAAAGGTGAAAGATAAAAGAGGGTAGAAAAACGAGTGAAAACTAGTGAAAGGGCAGAGCGAGAGGAAGGAAAATGAGCAGAAATAAGGCACAAAAGAGCAGAGATGCAGAAAAGTGCAGAAAGGTGAAAGATAAAAAGGGTAGAAAACGAGTGAAAGAGCAGAGTTAGAGGAAGGAGACAGAGGTCCACTGGACCACCAGGGATGAGGCGCAGGGAAACCTGTGGGTGGAGGAGGGCCTCGATCACCAACACTCGAGAGTGCAGGGGCAGGGCAGGCCTCACTTAATGGTGGAGCTGTGAGGGTGGGAGAGCAATTTCACTGACAATGAGTCAGTGGTCTTGCTCGCCTGTCCCCGCAGTGGCCGCCATTAAGCAGGGGTCGGGGAGGGCTGGACAGCTGGGAGGTGGGAGCGGGGCGGGGAGCTGGATTGGCCGGTCGTGCTGGGGGGCCATTAAGTGAGGCCTGCCCCTGCCCCTGCACTCTCGAGTGTTGGTGATCGAGGCCCTCCTCCACCCGCAGGTTTCCCTGCGCCTCATCCCTGGTGGTCCAGTGGACCTCTGTCTCCTTCCTCTAACTCTGCTCTTTCACTCGTTTTTCTACCCTTTTTATCTTTCACCTTTCTGCACTTTTCTGCATCTCTGCTCTTTTGTGCCTTATTTCTGCTCATTTTCCCTTCCTCTCGCTCTGCCCTTTCACTAGTTTTCACTCGTTTTTCTACCCTCTTTTATCTTTCACCTTTCTGCATCTCTGCTCTTTTGTGCCTTATTTCTGCCTATTTTCCCTTTTTCTTTATCCCTTATTTCCTCCCTTTACCTTTCCCCGCCGCTGCTGCCCCGCGGCCCCTCCCCCAGCGCGACCGGCCAATCCAGCTCCCCTCCCTGCTCCCGCCTCCCAGCTGTCCAGCCCTCCCCGACCCCTACTTAATGGCGACCACTGCGGGGACAGGCGAGCAAGACCACTGACTCATTGTCAGTGAAATTGCTCTCCCACCCTCGCAGCTCCACCATTAAGTGAGGCCTGCCCCTGCACTCTCGAGTGTTGGTGATCGAGGCCCTCCTCCACCCGCAGGTTTCCCTGCGCCTCATCCCTGGTGGTCCAGTGGACCTCTGTCTCCTTCCTCTAACTCTGCTCTTTCACTCGTTTTTCTACCCTTTTTTATCTTTCACCTTTCTGCACTTTTCTGCATCTCTGCTCTTTTGTGCCTTATTTCTGCTCATTTTCCCTTCCTCTCGCTCTGCCCTTTCACTAGTTTTCACTCGTTTTTCTACCCTCTTTTATCTTTCACCTTTCTGCATCTCTGCTCTTTTGTGCCTTATTTCTGCCTATTTTCCCTTTTTTCTTTATCCCTTATTTCCTCCCTTTACCTTTCCCCGCCGCTGCTGCCCCCGCGGCCCCTCCCCCCAGCGCGACCGGCCAATCCAGCTCCCCTCCCTGCTCCCGCCTCCCAGCTGTCCAGCCCTCCCCGACCCCTACTTAGTGGCGACCACTGCGGGGACAGGCGAGCAAGACCACTGACTCATTGTCAGTGAAATTGCTCTCCCACCCTCGCAGCTCCACCATTAAGTGAGGCCTGCCCCTGCCCCTGCACTCTCGAGTGTTGGTGATCGAGGCCCTCCTCCACCCGCAGGTTTCCCTGCGCCTCATCCCTGGTGGTCCAGTGGACCTCTGTCTCCTTCCTCTAACTCTGCTCTTTCACTCGTTTTTCTACCCTTTTTTATCTTTCACCTTTCTGCACTTTTCTGCATCTCTGCTCTTTTGTGCCTTATTTCTGCTCATTTTCCCTTCCTCTCGCTCTGCCCTTTCACTAGTTTTCACTCGTTTTTCTACCCTCTTTTATCTTTCACCTTTCTGCATCTCTGCTCTTTTGTGCCTTATTTCTGCCTATTTTCCCTTTTTTCTTTATCCCTTATTTCCTCCCTTTACCTTTCCCCGCCGCTGCTGCCCCCGCGGCCCCTCCCCCCAGCGCGACCGGCCAATCCAGCTCCCCTCCCCGCTCCCGCCTCCCAGCTGTCCAGCCCTCCCGACCCCTACTTAATGGCGACCACTGCGGGGACAGGCGAGCAAGACCACTGACTCATTGTCAGTGAAATTGCTCTCCCACCCTCGCAGCTCCACCATTAAGTGAGGCCTGCCCCTGCCCCTGCACTCTCGAGTGTTGGTGATCGAGGCCCTCCTCCACCCGCAGGTTTCCTGCGCCTCATCCCTGGTGGTCCAGTGGACCTCTGTCTCCTTCCTCTAACTCTGCTCTTTCACTCGTTTTTCTACCCTTTTTATCTTTCACCTTTCTGCACTTTTCTGCATCTCTGCTCTTTTGTGCCTTATTTCTGCTCATTTTCCCTTCCTCTCGCTCTGCCCTTTCACTAGTTTTCACTCGTTTTTCTACCCTCTTTTATCTTTCACCTTTCTGCATCTCTGCTCTTTTGTGCCTTATTTCTGCCTATTTTCCCTTTTTTCTTTATCCCTTATTTCCTCCCTTTACCTTTCCCCGCCGCTGCTGCCCCCGCGGCCCCTCCCCCCAGCGCGACCGGCCAATCCAGCTCCCCTCCCCGCTCCCGCCTCCCAGCTGTCCAGCCCTCCCCGACCCCTACTTAATGGCGACCACTGCGGGGACAGGCGAGCAAGACCACTGACTCATTGTCAGTGAAATTGCTCTCCCACCCTCGCAGCTCCACCATTAAGTGAGGCCTGCCCCTGCCCCTGCACTCTCGAGTGTTGGTGATCGAGGCCCTCCTCCACCCGCAGGTTTCCCTGCGCCTCATCCCTGGTGGTCCAGTGGACCTCTGTCTCCTTCCTCTAACTCTGCTCTTTCACTCGTTTTTCTACCCTTTTTTATCTTTCACCTTTCTGCACTTTTCTGCATCTCTGCTCTTTTGTGCCTTATTTCTGCTCATTTTCCCTTCCTCTCGCTCTGCCCTTTCACTAGTTTTCACTCGTTTTTCTACCCTCTTTTATCTTTCACCTTTCTGCATCTCTGCTCTTTTGTGCCTTATTTCTGCCTATTTTCCCTTTTTTCTTTATCCCTTATTTCCTCCCTTTACCTTTCCCCGCCGCTGCTGCCCCCGCGGCCCCTCCCCCCAGCGCGACCGGCCAATCCAGCTCCCTCCCCGCTCCCGCCTCCCAGCTGTCCAGCCCTCCCCGACCCCTACTTAATGGCGACCACTGCGGGGACAGGCGAGCAAGACCACTGACTCATTGTCAGTGAAATTGCTCTCCCACCCTCGCAGCTCCACCATTAAGTGAGGCCTGCCCCTGCCCCTGCACTCTCGAGTGTTGGTGATCGAGGCCCTCCTCCACCCGCAGGTTTCCCTGCGCCTCATCCCTGGTGGTCCAGTGGACCTCTGTCTCCTTCCTCTAACTCTGCTCTTTCACTCGTTTTTCTACCCTTTTTTATCTTTCACCTTTCTGCACTTTTCTGCATCTCTGCTCTTTTGTGCCTTATTTCTGCTCATTTTCCCTTCCTCTCGCTCTGCCCTTTCACTAGTTTTCACTCGTTTTTCTACCCTCTTTTATCTTTCACCTTTCTGCATCTCTGCTCTTTTGTGCCTTATTTCTGCCTATTTTCCCTTTTTTCTTTATCCCTTATTTCCTCCCTTTACCTTTCCCCGCCGCTGCTGCCCCCGCGGCCCCTCCCCCCTAGCGCGACCGGCCAATCCAGCTCCCCTCCCCGCTCCCGCCTCCCAGCTGTCCAGCCCTC